>JANZLQ010000037.1:3672810-3700914 GCA_026212715.1 Elanus axillaris
GTTAGAATAACTATGTAAATGTTTTCCCTAGAGACCGTGGAAATAACTACTAACTTCTACACACAGCATCTCCTTCCGAAGCCTCTGTTAGAATAACTATGTAAATGTTTTCCCTAGAGACCGTGGAAATAACTACTAACTTCTACACACAGCATCTCCTTCCTCTTCAGAAAACCAGCTCAATTTACAAGGCCTATCTTCCTTTCCTGGCAAGCTGGGGAACTCTGCTATCAAGCCACCTGAATATGTTCAGCTGTGACCTATTGTAGAACATGCTGGTACTGCATTCTGCACCCAGAGCAGGGAATGAGGCACTGACCTTGCTACCGCACAGAATAAATTCTAAATATAGCATGATTTCTACATATTCCAATGTTCTTTCACCAGTTAACTGCTAACTCATTACAACAGGCAAGTTTTGTCCTGAGGCACAGGTTCTTCCCTTGTCCTCTTATTCCAGGTTACAAGAAAATTGGTAAATAGTCAAGATGACATTCAGCTACTTCTCTAGGTAGTTGGTTAGTTACTTTAGCGGGGGAGGTAAAAGGCACTCAGGACAAGTGATGCAAGCAACAATTTTAATTTTGCGAGTTGGATCTTATTTCTCACTATGTGGGCTTTTATAAGTCTACTCACTATACATGGTGTTGGGGTATTTTAATTACAACTGTATCAATGATTGGGATGTTGCCTCTGCAGAGCTAAATGGTGGCACGAAAGACCTGCAAAACAGATTGTGTGCTCTGCCCTTACAATCCTAATAGAGTGCAGAGGAGGCAGCGGGAGAAATAGGAATTCTTTTTAGCAAAGCCATATGCAGAAATGTCCAAAAGAGCTTTGCATATGTTGAATCAAATGTATTGACATAGTATTTACAGAGTACCATAGTGTTACCATACAGTAAGAGTTGTTGCTAAAAGGAGAAAAATATAAACATCACACACACACTCCCACCCTTTATTAGGTGTATAAGAACTCAGTCTCTGCTTTAAGTGATTTCTAATTTCTCCTCCTCTGTTGCTAAGGTTTAGGAACAGTGAAATAAATTTTTTCTCCTCTATTCCCCTGTAGCTATTGCAGAAAATGCCTAGAATGCTGTGACTAGTCAGCTGAAGCAGCCAAGTTTCAAAACACTAGCCAGCTTCAGAGATAGCTGTTCTTTCCTGTGGAACTATTAAGAGAACTTTGTAAGAAAAAAATACCTCCTTCCCCATCTTGCAACGTTTAATACCCCTAAGCAACAGAGGCCCAACTCTACCCCACTTCTCCCTTCTCAAGTATCCATGAACCAGCACTATGATGGAGTGCTTGCCCGTTAAGACGCTCAGCCCTCTTCCTCAACATGTGCAAGAGCCTCTCCCTACAGCTGTTTTCAGAGTCTTGGGCAGGACTTTTCTATGCTCACCTGAACTTCTGTTTCCTTTTTGGGGCCCTGCATTTGTTTTATTCATTTAGCAGCCCAAACTAAGCTCTTCTGATACGCTTAAGCATCAATAAAAAGCTATTTAGGATGAAGACAGTAGTAGTAACAGATAATATCCTGCTTCCTTCAAGAAGATACTCAGTTAGTGCCTTTCTTCCACTTGTCAAATGCTTTAGAGTGCATCAATATTTACTGCAGTGACAGGAGTGCTCCAGCACAGTACACCTGAGCTGCCTTTCTTTAACTAGTTCAGGTATTTATAGCATCATGCCATGGCAATAGACTCAAAGGTTAACCGTCCAAGTACTTCTGCTTCATTGAGGAGTTTTGTAGACTGCAATGGAGTCATAGGCCTTGTGTGCTAGATTAAGTACAACTGCCTCATACTGCCCTAAATACCCTACGCTATGAAGAGCAGGATCTAAACTGTATGGATCTTGGCCTTAAACTCTCACTTCTTATTCTGAAGACTGTCCTTCAATGTAAACACTTGAACAAAAGTGCTGAAACAAAAATTATACTGTCCTAGAATATTAAAATCCTGCAAAAAGAATCCCCTCAGTAAGTATTGTGCTGCACATTCAGTACTGATCTCTCAAAATTTCTATTTCCTATGATTCAGGATTACAACTGAAATTTTCTATTATTTTAGCCCACATTTTAGCATCAGCATTGGAACATTTAAAGTACCAGATCAGAGGCAGATCATAGGTTACTTTAAAATGAGAATTTATGAAAGGGTATAAATCAAAAGGTACAACAAGGAAATTAATAAAGAGAACATTGTTATCATGAAACGTAATAAGAATTCTAATACACAAAAATCAATTGTTTTTCTACATAAAAAGCCTTCATCAGGAATTTTGCACACAACTTGAAGCTAAGAGTAGAGGGCTTATTTATTAGAATAATATTAAGTGTAAGTTGCTCTTGGAAATTAATTTAAAAAATAGTCTTTTTTATTATGAAGCATAGAAAACAAGCATCCATGTAGTGCACTAGAATCTTTAACCATATTCACCTTTGTACCACATCATTGGCATATTGCTTTGCCTCTTACCTATAAATAACTAGAGTTTGGGGAATATATCACAAAACAAAGCAGAATATCATTACAGGATTCATCAGAATTATGTCTTACACGTGTGCAGAATTAAAACTTCTGGAACAAAAACTATGGCAAGAACAGGAACAGTACTTTCATTTGATTCTGACAGTAATAACCTGTGTTAAGTTGCTGGTAACTATGATGATGCTGAATATGGGATGTAAAAGATTTCACCTTTCCTGCAGGTTCCATAGCTTATAATAATAATACACCAGGGTTATATTCCCTACTCATTTCCAGTACTGCTAAGAGGGTTTCTTAAAAATACTTCCATATTTTGTAATAAAATGTAAACCTATGATTCTTCTTTTATTACTTAACAACTTAAATGTTTGTGTGTAAGAAAGCAACATCTATGTTTCATATACCTAACAGATAAATGGCTTTATTAGTTTAATGGAAAATATGGCATTTTTACTGTCCCTTCAATACAACCCAACATCTCAGTTTAAGCCCTGAACATAATATATATGTTTGTGTATAAATTACTTCAAATACTGATCTCCCCAATTAAATATTATTAGAGAAATATAACTAGTCACTATGTGACTAATAAAATAGCAACATAGATATTTTAATAGCTCAAATAAAACAGTTATGGATGATCTTGAGTGGCACTAAAAATATTTTACTGTTCAACACTGAAATACCTGATTCAAGAGCAATCCCTGTTGTATCACACATTGTATATAATCTCTCTCCAGTTTCAAGAAGCAATAAGCTGCAATAGGTAGATATTCTGAAAAGACTGCACAAAACCAATTTTTGTCTTCTTCCAGAAGAGTAATGCAGCTTCCTCAAGTGTATTCAAGTTGAAATTGTCATAGACATACTCTGACATAAAGCAATAATATTGATGGTACACATGTCAAGGACACCTCATGCCAAACCCAGACTTCTAAATTATTAAAGGCACAATTTTCTTCAGGCATCTTTTTAATCAGAAAATTCTGGGAGGAGTCACCTCGGCCCTCTCAGGTGCGCTTATCTATAATTCACCATTCAGAATTTCATCTGACTGAACATGTACAGTGAAAACCACAACGACTTGCCACTGTCTTCATACATGCAAGACAATGAACAGAAGAATGCACCACACATCCAATTTTGCCCAGAGGCAGCTGATGGCTAGAAAAGCAGTACATTTAAATACACAGTTTCTGAAACTCAGCAGAGTTCCCTTCATATATCCATAATTTAGAATGCACAGCAACTAATCAGTTACTTGGAATAAAGAAGGAAGTAAAACTGCTTTTAGTTTCAAAACAACAGATGAAAAACATCATTTCTAATATGGTCTGAATAAAATAGTCAAAATATAAGATTCTTCCTCCAGGAAAGTCTCTTGAGAGTAATTCCTAATTGCCACATTGCTGAGTTCGTCCATTGTAACAATTAGCATGCGTGAAAGCTGGAAACTTTAAAGTTTTCCAGCACTTTTCTTATTCCTTACAAAACCACAAAGTAAAAATGACAACATCTTGGAAACCAATGACAAGTAGTTATGCAGATATATAATTTGATCATTTTTCCTTTGAAACCTTTTCAGATACAATGCATTAGACTAGTACGAGACAGCTGGTTTGACTAAAAAAGTATTTCCAAAGGCCGGTACTTGAAGTGGATTTTTGCAGATCTTAGCAATATAACTGCCCTGCCTGTATTGATCCCATGTGATGAAAATGTGATTCTAAATGGCAGACAGTCCCCTTTTCTGTCTATGACAAGAAGAAATATCCATACCTAGATCTATGTTTGTTCCTACCCAGCTAGGCCACAGGCTACCCCAACTTGTATTCATACCAGATTGAGAACTTGGATTATTTCACAGATACATGTTGCTCTGAAATTCAAAGCAGATTACTTGCATGTGGACTGCTATGGATTTTGCCGATGAGACTAACTTCCATTTTACAGGTCGATAAAAGAGTGCATGGAAATAAAGCAGTCTCAGACAGCCATCGTTAAGTTATTCACTAATGCAGAACAGCTCCCATTCATCAAGTATTCAAACACTACATTTACTTGATCTTTCTCAATACATTGTATTTCAGAATTAATGCCATTATGCTCTACACTAGCCAGAGCTTTGAAATTCAGATATGGAAAACCATGGTTCAAAAGTTTGAATGCCCACTCAGATGTGATCTAATTTGCAGGTCACATTCCGAACTCTTGGTTACCATGGAAATCACTGTTTTGATCTAGTGGCTGACGCTGGTTTACATATATTAAAACCCCAGAACTTAACGGCAGTGGGAAAATTACAGATGAAACACTGGATTATTCCTATTTGAAACAAGTCATATTTCACATCACTATGCAAATGTCACCCACTGCTCTTACATGGCAATATATGAAATAGATAGGCTAGTGCAACCGTGGCAGTACGGCACACACACACACACCCCCCACTGGCAGGAAACGAAACTCCTCCAGGCAGGGACTGGACTGCTAATTAACTCTCACTGAAGAATAAACCTGAGCTTTAACTTCTGTTGGATTTGGTTATTTGTGCATCCGCAACATTAACGGCGTAGTCGGCAAGATGGGGTTAACAGAGGACTTATGACGGAGGCAGGGCTGCAGGCCTTCTCTCCCGGGTCCGGCCCCGGAGCGGTCGGGCAGAGAGCAGAGCTGCGCCGCGGCAGCAGCCGGGACGGCAGAGGCCGAGGCGGTGGGTGTGCGTGCCCGCCGGGGCGCCTGCCGGATTCGAGCACAAACCAGAAACTGAGTATTTGTGGAGAGTTTCTCTAGCGGGGGAGGCTCGGGTACTGCTGAGTGATGCTGGAGCAAGAGGTTACTGGGGACCGGCGAGTGATCGGTCGGTAACATCCCGAGTAGCCCACGGGGCTGGGGGTGCGGACCCCGGGGAGAGAAGAGCCGCTGACCGTCCGCTGACGCGGCTTCCGGAGCTCGCGGAGGCGCTGGCGCGAGGGCGCCGCGGGCCGCGCCGCGCGGGCAGAGTCCGCCCGACTTCCGGGGGCCGGCGGGGGGGCTGGGGAGAGCGACGGGAAATGCTGGCAACGCCGCCCGCTCGGGAAGAGAAACGGAATCCTTCTGCATCGCTGCGAGAGGAACTGGATGGGCTAAAAAACTAGAAGCTGCGGTTTGGGTTTCAGGTCGCCCAACCCGCGTGGTGAATATTTGCCAGTGGTCTGCTGATAAAGAGCCTTATATACACATTCGTGGGGGCCCAAAATGGGTAAGTTTGGAATTCTTAATCAATACAGGAGCCCAAATTAGTGGTTTTAATGAACAACAAGCTAGGGAGCTTGGAGTTAAGCCATCACGAAAAGCTATAAACATTAGAGGGGTAACAGGGGTGACAGAAAATGCCCCATAGCTCAAACTCAGTGTTGGTTACCGGAGGAAAAGAGAAAGACAGCTGTGGAAGTGGCTTTAAGTCCCTGTGAGGGAAATGTACTGGGATTTTGATGTGCTGGCAGGCAGACAATGGTACCTGCGGGGTGTGAAGCTTTGGGGGCAGGAGGCAGAGGCCAGCCACGTGAGAACATTGCAGGTTGCTCCTGCGCTACCACAGTCTAAAATAACCCATGTCCCTCAATACCAGCTTCTAGCCGCAGCCAAACGAGGCATTTCAGAAGTAATTAACAATCTAGTGAAAAGAGAGATCATCAGTCGCACACACTCCCCTTATAATTCTCCTGTTTGGCCAGTGTCCATGAAAACCTGTGAAACAATTCTTACAGTTTGCTCGCAGTGCTGAATAAGGCTTAAGGCTAATCACCCAAACCATGCTCCAGCCCAGCATATCAGACAAGGCAAGGCTCTTTGGAGCACGTGGCAGATTGATTACATTGGTCCTTTGAGACCATCTTATGGGAAGAAATACATTTTGGCAGGAGTGGAGGTAGTATCAGGATTGTCTATGGCAAAGGCTGTTGGCGCAGCTACTGGAGACCTGGCAGTCCAGATTCTGCGAGAAGGGTTTGGTATCTTACCCACTCCCAAATGCATTCAAAGTGACAATGGATCACATTTCACAGCTACAGCAGTACAAGACTGGGTGGGATAGGAAGGCATCAAATGGGTGTTTCACACTCCATATTACCCCCAGGCTAATAATGGTATAGTTAAGGGAACCAGTGGCTTGATTAAAAAACATGCTGATGATTCACACCCACTGGAGACACATGTGGGCCAACCTGTTATGGTGAAATTGCCCTCCACTGGAATTGTTCCTATGACCTTAGCGAAACCCAGAGGCCCGTATGCCTGGGAAGCCTTAGATGGGAGAGGAAAGACTCACTGCATCAGTGCCTGGTGGATAATCCCCGACTTCTAACCCTGTGACATGGTTTTAAGACCGAGGCCTAGTTTGTGCTTTCTTACAGGACAGTGAAGGAACAAGTCATTCCCGTGCTTCTACTGACAGTGATGACCGTGGCAGGCGTGAATGGTGAAAATCCAGATGATAATGTCGTGGCAAAATTGATGTACATCTGTATCGTGAGCCCTTGAGCTCACATGGGAACAATGCAACAATTATAGCTGGAGTTTCAGATTATATGGGGAAGGAGGTTATCCTCATATTGTTTGTAGTTGGTCACCAGATGCAACTATACCCTCCAACTAGCCCGTAAGATCACGGGGTAGAGTTGGAACAGTACTACATCAACTGCTGTGTTCACTCCAAATGTGTCAATGTGGCCTCAAGACTAAATCAACAAGAGAATATGGCAAGAGACTCAGAGGCAATTGCTTCTGCACCAGGGACCAGCTGGTTGGGGAAAGTTTTGATATATTCAGCTTTCCTATCACAGGGCAAGTGACTAGTTTTTTTTCTAATCTTTAATAATGCTTGTAGTTATGATTATTATAACCTGTATTGCAATAGGTTCTGTCAAATGCTTGGTAGCGAAGCCTGTACTAACAATTAAGTTTACTCCCTTAAAAACCTGTTCATGCACTGGATATTCCTCTGTTCAATATTCCACTTTAATTCTAGACCAGAATGGAATGACGGCCCACAATGAGCGTCAAATTAATCGGACTGTACCCCCTTTTAACATTGGAGGCAAGAAGTGACCGTACCACCACTCCAAGGAAACCAGTCGAATCATGACTGTGGTCACGGGGTGGATTGTGGCAGTATGTCCCCCATCCCTGCCCCCCATCCTGCTGGCAGGAAACAAAACTCCTCCAGGCAGGGAGAAGGGGAAGGAAAAAAAAAAGCCTAAACCCCAGAGGCCGCAGGTTAAAATTTGAACTGGCCAATTGAGACGTGCCAGGTACACTGAGGTGACTGTCTTGGCCAATAGGGATTAATGACCACAGTCAGATTCGACAGGGGTATAAACGGTGTCCCACTGGAGGACCCGTTGGCAGTCCTCCTCGGAGCAGCAGGTCGGGGACTCCTCCTCAGGTCGGGCACTGACTGAGGTAACTCCTGAGGGAGAGAGCCCTCAGCTTGTAGGTGAGTGATACATGCATTTTGAGCCATCACTTTAAATCTCAAGGATTCTTAAGTCGCTTGTGCAGTACTAATTTCTCTTACACCATTGTGCCTGTGGTTTTATAAAACGTTACTGGACTTCTGCCTAACTCTTACTAAAGAATAAATCTGAGCTTTAACTTCTGTTGGATTTGGTTATTTGTGCATCCATAACAGCAAAAGACAGACCAAGGGTGACATGCTCTCAAACACCTACCCCTTGCCTTGCTGGTATACTGCATAAACCATAACCCTCACACTAGTCTCCGACCTGCTGCCCAAGAGGTCTTTTCTTGTTAGCTGGTGTATATCATGTGAGAGGCAAGGGTCTGTTCACTCAGCCATAACACAGCACTACGATTTTTTATGACCTGAACCAGAATCACCTCTGGTTCAAACACATACTAACAGCACACTCAGAGCTAGATCAGGGATGTCTATATGCATGAATCTTAGTCTTCTCTTCTAAGACTTGGCTGTTAAGAGTGGTGATAACTTCACTGACTCAATTCACCATAGCTCCCCTTTTTGTCCAAACACTTCATGGTTAACCAAATATTATCTCTGCCCACAAGTCATCTCACAGTTCTTGCTAGGAGGTTTCCAGATGTTAATTTAACTCTCTTACATTTTACAGCTGTTGCAGGTTTTGTTTTGTTGTCTGTTATAAAACCTCCAACACTTGTTCTAATTCCCTTCAGCCTTTTTTGAATTGCAGGAATGTCACCAATAATTCCATGAGGGGAAAGCTCATTCAGAACCTTGTTCAAGAAACCTGTGCTGTGTCAGAGTGAAAAATACAGCAGCCACAGAAAAATATTTTGCTTTCTGTGTAAAGAAGCTCAAGCTTATGAAGAACAAGTACTTAAATTAGGAGCAAGTGCTACCTTATAAAATCAGGCCAATATTTCCACTATTTGAAATGTACATAGCTGTCTATATTTAGGCAGATGTATCGCTGCAGTGCTCAAAACCAAATCCATTACTAGCACTGAACATGGTAAGATTTTAAAATAAATCCACCCCTGTCTTTCTTTGCATACCTATGTTTTTGTAGACAATTCCTTCAAACATTGTGTTCCCCAAATGTAGTTACTTTTGTTAACAACAGTCTTCCAAATATCCCATGTCCTTTAGAAGAGCTGTGGTTCATGTTTTGTGTTGAAGAAAATAGTTCAGGAATCCAGTCTTTCCTTCATAGGTTCTGTCTTCCTCCTTCCTGTGCAAGCTTAGACATAAAATAACTTCCAGCTTTTTAATTAGTTAGAAATGGTAACATGGTCTGTTTTCTATTGGTTACACCACCCCCCCTTTTTTTTAAAGTATGCTTTAATAAAATTTCTTTTCAGTTTTGGTTCCCAGAACCTCCTAAGATTCTTAAGCATTTCAATAATTTTATTTTCCAAGATTATTATTGCTGCCTATGAAGATTCTGGGTTTTTTTTGCCAAAAGATGGAGGGAAGGAGAAAGTAACTGTGATCATACTCACTTTAAAATGTTACTTTTCAGAGCCAGATGCTACAACAACAAGATACACACAAAATTACTAGAATTATCAGTGTTTACAGCAGATTTTCTGAGTGAAAGATTACATTTTCACTCAATCTAAACATGGGCCTCTAAACATACACACCAGAATTGAAGAAACTAAATACATATTTATCCTGGGATGTCAGAAGTCAAACGGCATACAAGAAACAATTTTCAAGGATGGTTAATACCATATTAAATTGCACTGTGTAGAGCACACAAAACTAAGTTAATGTGACACTGAGGAAGATCCATTTCACCCTTGTCAAGACATACTTTGTGATACAATTAACCCATAGCTCAAAATTCTTCTTTATTTCTGCTAACCTAGCACCCTCAGTGCTTTATTTTGGCAATTTGATCATTTAGGATTCTCTTATCAGAATAACTGAAATAAAGTTCTTAGCTCTTCAGGTGATGTCAAGATGGCATCATCAGTTGCTGATTCAGGTTTAAAGAAAGGTCGAATTGTTGAGTGTTTCTGTAGACTGAAACTTCTATATTTTCCCTCCTCCCAAAAGAATTAAACTCTGAATACACTGCCCAGAAGGATAAGTATGAACAGCAGACCCAAGCAATAAATTGCAACAGATTCTCAGCTGAAAAGTAGATCCAAGTAAATGAACTCTGCATAACTTAAAGCAATATTGTGTCTTCTGGTGATAAACACAATTGTACATAAAGGTCTGGGACTATTTCATCCTTTTATTTGACAGATAATCCCTTTTGGAAAAGCAAACTCTCTGTCTCCTCCCTACAGAGCCACCTGGCACCTTGGACCTAACCCTGTTGTACAAAAGAGTGAAACTGAATAAACATTGGGCAATACCATTGCCTATTAAAAAGAACATTTATTACTGGATCATGTTTTGTTCCAGGAAATCTACAGACTACTAAGGACCCCACTATCATGTTGATAGTAGTTACAAATCCACAGTTAGCTCCATATGCTTAACAGACTATCTGGGAATGCAATACTGCCTAAAGTGTTAAGCCAAAAAAACAACATACCCCCCCCCAAAACCCCAACAATTTTTCCTATATTAATTACACCTACTGCAGAGAAGATCATGCTAATAGTGGACAATTTTTGCATGAACTGGGCTGCTTTTACCCACTGTAAAATAACAGTCAAAAGAAAAAAAACTGGTGCAGTGTAAAATTTGCCATTCCATTTCCTGTTAAATATCTCTTAATTCAGCACGAGCTATATAAGACTGTAGCCTTTGATAAACTGAATGTATTAATTAATTTTGCCTGCCAGCTCACCTTCCTTACACGTACTGACTTAATATTAAATAGAATGTCAGGTGTTCACCTCTGAAAAGACATGGACATGCTTATTAATTAGCTTTGCTTGCCAACTCCCTTTAATGAGTTGTTGGACTACTGAATAAACCAGTTTGGCTTTTCAGTGAGGTTACTTTGTGCTGAGCCTAACATTTCTTTGCTAGACTATTATCTAGTCTCTACTCTTGCCAACACATGCTATAAATGTTTGTGCAGTTCATACTGAGCCAAAATGTGTTTGAATCCTTAGATAACCGACATACTAGAGGGTGCTACTGTACTTTCACTTCCTAACACTTTCTTCTCTAGTTTCCCAGTCTTTATAACACTTCCAATGTACTACAGACTGTGGTATTTTTAAACACAGTTGGCTATTTTAAAGCTATTGTTTTTTCCTTTAATTTTATGTTTATAAATTTTTGAGGGTTACATACAATTAGTCTTTTATGATGTTGGATGCTGAATGGGAAAGAGCACTGATGTTCAGGCAGCAACAAAGCTCTCACTATAAACTTTAATTTGTAAAGAACTCCTGTGACTATGTCTCTGTTGACTAGTAGAAATGCTACCTGGCTTACTTAGCTTTACACACTGAACTCAATACTATTAATGAAGGTTCTATAAATTGCTATTCCAGAGTTCCTCCTAGTGTTCAAAACCAAAATTATCTTGAGCACTTTTCAATAAGTATAATGAAACCTTAAGTAGGAAACAGCTGACTTTAAACAGACATTTTAAGTAGAAGATTATCTGCTCATATCATTCTACCTTATCACCTTCAGCCTTTTCCTATCAAAATCAACCATGATATTAAAGTCATTTCACAACTAATTTTTTTTTAATAATTACATCTTGATTTCTTAGAGTAGCTAGATTCTTAGCGTAGATTAAGGAGTGAAAGCAAAACCCATTAATTTTAACAAACTTTATTAGTAAAAAGACTTTTTCATAAACACTAAATGTTAAATTAATAATATCTCTGCTAGAATAAAGTATTTAAATTTCTTGTGATACGCCCCAAACTCAAATTTTAAATTACATTGCTTAAGGATAAAATAGAAATTTCATCACTGACTTGAATATAATAAGGGTTAAGTCAGGAGACAGAATTTAACAAAAAACAATTCTGAAAATTGTATGTCTGAAAATATGAACACAAGTAGCCAATCTTTCCCATCATTTAAAATACTGAACTTCAGCCTATAAGCTTTACATTGAATTATGTTACACAGTGAGAAGTTTTCAAAATGCATTTTTTGCAAAAATATTTTTCTTGAAAGTCTTTCCAGCAAAGAACAACTTTGGTTTTTCAAAGATTGAGAAATAAAAACTGATAATATTAAATGGTATGAAAATCACTGTATAATTTAGCTTTGTTTTTTTTTAAAGCCACAAGCCAAGTTTGAAGATAAATGCTGGTCTTAAAATAGTTTCAACTGGAAACTTGTTCATACATTTACAGAAGACCACCTAGTCACTCATTTGATAAACCTAGCTCAGTTGCATCAACTGTATTTAATATCTCAAGTATACTTATTCAGAGTCATGCTGAAGTTTTGGCCTTTAACAGTCTACATTAAATCTGCTGCCAAGGTTTAAAACTCAATGCAGTCATAATCAACCAGTTGTACAAGCAATATTAAATTGATCACCACCATTCTGTAGAGCAACCTAAGCAGATAAAGAAGATATAGTTCTGCCAAAAGGCCCAAGTTCAAAGAGGACAAATAGGACCAAGCAGATAAAGAAGACATAGTTCTGCCAAGAGGCCCAAGTTCAAAGAGGACAAATGCCCACCACTTGACCTGATCAATACCAGAAAGTACACAGTCTTCTCAAAAGACTTTGGGTTGAAGAGTTATCTCTGTTATTAGAAGAGGAACTGCCTGAGGCCACAAGGATGATTTCACAACCAATTCAAAAGTAGAGAACTTTGAGAAAGACCTCCAGGAAGCAGCAGAGCAGGAAAAAAAAAACAAAAAACCAAAACCAACAACCAGATATAGAGCAGAAAGCAAATGAGCAATAAAGGAAATATGTATCAGGAAAAAACTGATCTAGTCAAAGGATGATGGAAGAAAGTGAAGAGATTTGAACAAAGAATGGTTTGGTATAAAATCATGCAGAAAACAACTTTGGCGTTAATTGTTTCAGATTGTCTATAAGTATAAATTAAGATATGGAAAAGTCCTCAAGTAGGAACAGTATACTGAATTTTAAATATGGAAAATACAGGTATTCATAGCAGGGCATATATTTGCACAGCCATAAAGGTCTTACATACTAAAGAATGCAGAAAGGGTTTATAGCTCCTTCCTGTTCTCTGTATCTCACTAGACATTTCCCAGAATAAATGCTGCTACTTATATGTAGCAAATGAAAGGATACACTACTTTGCCTGCAAACTTGAAGACATTGGGGGGAAGGGAAGGCAATTTCAGAAAATCCATTTCCAATCAGTTTTAGTTTTTGTACATGCAGTTTAATGTTTTGCTTCACGTTGAAACAATCATGGTTGGATAACTAAATCACTTAAATTTATCAGGGCAACATTTCTGTCATCATTGACCACTCACACCAACATACGCAATTATTTAATAACACAAGAAAACACGGATAATTTGTAATATGAATAAATACCTTCTAGAGATTACATATATATAAGCAAATGTATTATGTTTGCTACTTATAATCTGCCAGAATGCGCTTTTCTCATGGCAGGTATGTTAAACTGAAGACCCATCTCTCCTAACACACATTGCATTCTCTAACAGTCGAAAGCTCAGAAGCAAGGATCTGTGACTGGCTTCCTCAGGTTCTGCTCTCCATGCCCTCTTCTGTACCCAGAAGTACCAGGTTCCTTCTCATGAAGATCTGACCCTCTTTCTGGAGTAAAATGAAGTAACTTTTCCGAAAGCTCCTGTACATACAAGAATTAATTTTGGAGATTTTTTTTTTTCTTTTCTCATTTCTACTACGGTAAAAGTAGTGAGATAATTTTAAAATACATATCTAACAATATGGGGGAAAAAAAAAAACCCTAACTAATGAATTAAATAACGTTATACTGCCACATTAGGAATCCTCCTTTTAGAGAGGATTTTTCTGGTATGAGACACAGCAACTTCAGCAAATGGAGCTTAAACCTTCCCCTGACAGACAGGACGTACCAGTGAATGGTCACTTTGCCTGTATAACTACACATAAGCTAGGAATTTTGCTCACATTGCAACATCAGCAAGAAGCATAATATTATTCTAGTCAGCCACCACCAGTCACTTGCTAATCCAACAAGGCTACCAAAACTTTCATGGATAGTCCTAGGCAGATAAGACATGCTATCAATTTTTACTGATAGAATGAACTTTTTCAAAATGTTTTGAAATAAAACCAGACTTAAGTCTATGCCCCTCCTCCCACCTCCCAAATTCAAAAGAAGCTGGCAAAAATTTCTTAAAGGTATCACAGCAACCTCATGCACCTGAGTCCTTTAAGACATCTAGGAAGACTGAAGAAGTCTGTCAAAATTCAGGACTTTTAAGCAACAATGCAAGTTAAACAGCTCAAAATAAAAGCAAGAGAGGAGGAAGGTCTCACTAAATTGTAACGAAATAGTGACCCAATCAAACAAGAATTTTAGGCGATTCCAAACTACGTCCCAGATTCAAGACATTAATTTTAAATACCTCATTTAAAATTCCATTTGCTGTCAGTACATGAACATGACTAGATAGAAAAAAATGACAAGCTTGCAAAAGCGCTGGATTGATTCTCCAGGGAGGGATGCCACTGTCACCCTCACACAGTAAACAGTGACTGGAAGTGACTTGTAAGAGCACAGCTGGCATCACCCCTGAAGGGACATTTCACATCCCCAGAGCAAGGTGAGGTGTCCCTTGTAGCAGCTGCTGAGCATGGGAAGATTTATAGGACAGAAGAGCGGAGCAGGAGAGACTCAAAGATTTTTACATCCAGGAAATGGTATTGATTGCCACTGCATAGCAAGAACCAATACATTTTTCTCTATAATTTTAAGCTGCTGCTGCAGCAGTGTTAACATCAGCATCAATACCTTTGGAAAAGTGGGGCAGCAGAAAGCACTCCCAGCATCTCATGGCAAAACACACCACACTGATATCCTTGTTAAACAGGATTAACATCAGGAATTAAAAATAACATCTAGGTTTGGGTGAAACCCCCCCCACAACAAACAACACTGATTTCTCCTTAGAAGTCTTTGTATGTTGGTAATCTGAAACAGTTATTGTTATAAGTTAATTTTAGATCATTTCAAACTCTCCAGATCTTTTACCATGCACACTCTTCAGGGTTGAAGGCAAAAAAATCTCAGTTTGTTCCAAGACATTTATTTAACATTCAACACAAACATTAATACAGGCTTACTCTCAGCTTTTATACAGTATTTTGGAGCAGTCATGCACATGCATGTTAGCAGACTGAGTGTATTCTGTCCTCTACTAAAGAGGTCACTTTAAAACAGCCAATAAGACAATTTGAGCTTAATGACTTCTTTCATCTGATATTTCATATTTAAGCAAATTACTTCAGCTACACTATAGCATTAAACAAAACCAAACTATCAGGAGCAACTCATTAAAGAAAACAGAGCTATCTTTACACAGCCAGTACGTTTACTCAGCTAAAACTGTTTTCATTTATCTAGTAATACAACATACTACTCATATCCATCTTATGATCCAGTGTGCATGACAGGTTTGGATGACAGTTCACTTCTGTATTTTCAGGTTATGGTTTTTACTTTGTGGGTTAGAGCAGATTAGCTTTCATGTTTATAAGCAGGTGAAGTAGCAGGAGGGGTAATACAGTCACAAAGGCTTCCTTGGGAAAAGAAACACTGACATTTATGCCTTTTTCCTTAGCTATGTTGTAAATTTTTAAACTTTATTTGTAGGGTCTTTCAGCACCTATAGCTTTAAGTATCAGTGATGGACAAGGCCAGCACCAGAAATAAGCAAATTTAACTTCCTAGGGCCAGCTACAGCACTCACATAACAGCCTCACGTAGCACCGTATAGCTTCTTTGATGCGCGCATAATACTGGTAATCAGCAATAATTTACTTCCATGGTTTCCTTCAGCATATTATTTCTTAAGTCTGAAAGCAATTGTTCTGAACACTTAACTAAGCACCCTGTTCTGCAGTTCGTTTCACATCTACTCGACATACATTAATGAACCAAGACCCTGGGTCAGCTCTGTCAGACTGCCCTCACACCTGCTGAACACAACTGCACAAACTCATTGACTTGAGAAAACAATAGAACAAAGGAAAAGCCCAAGGCCCAAGGACCTCACCATCATCACGAGATGTGTACAAAGTCAGCAGGTAGGCACACCTTAACACTTGAATAGTTCTACAAATTTACACTATACATTTGTAGGAAACAGGGGTGCTTCTAAAGTTTTTTGAGGTTTTTTCTTTAAGCAAAAACTAGACAATTTGCATAGTGATAGGTTCTGATTTGGCCAGCATCTTCACTGTTGTTTTACCCTTTTAATCAATTATCCCTCACTATCAGGAGTGATTTTCACCAAGACAGTCATCTTTATGTACTCCAGGTTTTCCATGGGCTAATAGTCAACTGCGAGACTACAGTTCAAGAAAAGGCATATATTTTGGCTGCAATACCACGGGACTACAAATGTCAAGCTGGATGACCTCTGCTATCCATGCAAAACCACCCAATAGTCATGACCCTACTGGCAAAGTAGAATAATGAGGCAATGCAAAAATTCTCTACTACTTCAGGGTTTTTTTTTTAATGAATACAAAACCATTCAGGGTGTAATTAAAAAAAAAAACACCACAAACAAACAAACCAACCAGTGGCTCAGAGAGCAATCATTATTCCTTTAAAATTCAGACCCTGTGCCAGGGAACGGGTGGGGGCCAACACACAACTGAAGCGAGGCAATCACAAGGAAACTCATGGTGCTCCAATTTGCCACCCAAACTTCCAAACTAAGATAATGGCTTGAAACTGCTAGAAAAATTGTGAAAAATTTACAAGTAGATTTGTTGGATTGTTTAAGCAAAGAATTAACTGAGGTGCCTAGAATAATGTTTATGCTAAGTGCTAAGATTATAACTTAATAGTTGTACTGTAATTTTAGAGCATTACCATGTATTTGTCTTCCTGCAGTAATGCTCACATGAGCTGTGCCCTCATTTATGAAGTTAAAGTGAAATTCTGCTGCAGTTAATAGGATACTTATTGAATGCATTAAGAAAACTCTCCTCTCATTCTTTTCTAACTACTCCAAGGGCAAGCTCTCCTTTTCAAGCATGCTGTAAAGAAGTGGGCTATTCCCTGGTTTTGCTCATCTCCAGTGCTAATCAGAAAAAAGAATCATGACAGCTTTTGAACTACTCTATAAATTTGGTCGATTTTCCTTCCTACTACTTATTTTTTCAGTCTTTTTGTAACTCAGAGGACTATACCTAAACTGCCCTCATACTTAAAAAGACGGTTCCTCTGTGGGAAGTGGTGGGGAAGAGAGATTGACACAAAATGCAAAAGGAATAATCAAAGGAGTAGCACAGCCCATGCAAGCTCAGGTTTTCAAGTCTTTTAACAGAACTGACTCAGCTCACAATCCACACAGGAAAAGAGTATCTGCAGTCCCTAAAAAATTTCATTTGAAAGCTAAGAGGAAACAAGGGCTAGTAAATCCTATTGTTGCAGGAATAGCAGCTACGTACACCCAGCTATTTCTATTATACAACAGAAATTCTCTGCATTTAATATAATCTGTGGTTGCACTGCCAAGTTCTGGACTGGTAATAAGGACGGGACATTAAAATGCATTGTTTTACCAGCTCCAAGGCAAGGACAAGGAATGGGATTCCTAATGAGCATTCAGAAAGGATTTTTTTTTCTTTAAAAGTTCAAAAGAAAGTTACTATACCATGCAGCAAGCTATGCCAGACTATGTCACCTATTATCAGTGAAAAAACGTTCTTTATGTCAGCGGCAATCATAATTTTTTCAAGATGTTTGGGTAGGCCTTCTTTGTCATTACACCTTTTGGGATCTCCAACTGCAAGCATATTTTCTAGAACACCTAGATAGATGTGGAAAAAAAATTACTGGAGATAGGGTAGAAATAATTTCTAGAGATACTTAGAAGGCAAGTCAGAAACTACGAATGAATCACTTTAAAGAAAATCAGTATTGAGGAAATGCAGTTATGTTTGTCTTGGAAGCACATTGAGTTGACTGCCAAAAATACATATTTGGCTTTGTTTTCTGCTCACCTCACCTTTATAAACAACAGGCATGTCAAATAACAGCAGTATTTGACTTCTTGGAAAACAGACAGAAAGAGTAAATTTGATCAGTCTAGATTTGAAGGGTAAATAGCAATTGCAAAAGAGGACAGGAGGCCAGAAAGCATTACTGCATCTGACACTGTGCTTATCCCAAGCCTGTTCATATTAGTTATCATCAAAAGAAAAATGACCAGTCATGCTAATTCAACTTGCAAGACTACTAAACTTAGACTTGCATATTGAAAGCCACTGCCCCATTTTAGCCAAAAACCTTTTTCTCTTTCAAAAAATAACATAATCCTCTTTCATGAAAAAATATAAATGCAATGCTGAATAAAAAAATTTCAAAATTTCAATTATTGTGAGGAAAAGCATTGTCATCACCTGTCCAATCCACAGATGATCCTTACAAATACTTTAGCAGCAAAAGTTTCCAATTCCCATGGCTCAGCTGGAAGCAGCATTGCTGCTAGCAGTGACACTTGGAAAAAAGTTTGGGAATGCCTAATACAGGTGCAGGTCATTGGTTTATCTTTAAATTTTAAGGTGGCATTGTAAAGGGAGTACTTTTTGCACCCCTGTAAGCATCAGCTGAGACAACTGATTAAGAGCTGTGCTCTTCTGTTCCCTCTAGCAGGGCCAATCACAAAAGGATAAAACCACTACATGTCAACAGTTTGCTTTCACAGGACACTGACAAAATAAGCTAGAAACACCTTTCACTCTCTCTGATATACTGCAAAGACAAAGCTTAATTTCATCAAGGGCAAACTGGCTACATCAATTGGATTATTATTTTGGTATAATGGACCTTGCTTTCTTCCTGCAGCTTTCTCAAAACAAGAACAAAATTAAGATAAATCAGCTCTCACTCAAGGCTGACACACTATATACATTTATGGATTTCTAACCCTGCAATACAATAGAAGCGAGGTAATCATTACATGATTTTTTTTTTTTCTGCAGCACTGTTAGTCTTACATAGGCTCCGCAGAAAATAGGCATGCTTTGCAAAGGAAAGGCTGCAGCATAGCTCAGCAGCAGGTCCACACTTCTCTCCTCCCTTCCGAACTTTCTTTACCATTACTCCTTTTCCTTTCCCATCACAGAAGCCACTTTGATACACGTGTATGAAAGTGCACACAAGAGAATACCTTTTTGATCCTCCAAGCAAAGGACTAATTGCCTTTTGCTGAGGGAGCACCACTAACGTAATCCTACTTTGCAATTTCAACAACTGACGTAACTGCCAGAGTTTATGAAATGTAAAAATTACTTCCCCCATCATTATGTACACTGTTGCTATTACGTTAAAGATCTGGCCTCATCTTTTTTCACACGATAAATAAGCTGGTTATGCCAACAAACTCAAACCACTATTTCTACAAATGGGATTACACATTTATCAACTGCACCATATAATGGCAACACTTTCCATCACTTGTTATTTTGCAAAAAGGGAATGACACACTGTATTGCATCATTGTATTTAGATCAAGGAGAAATCTGTGTCACATTATGTTATGGCAAATGTTAACCTACGATAACCTCTTTACAATGAGGGAAAGAATTACTTAAAGTTGCTGGGCCAGATTTTCTTTTGACTTAGAACACATTGTAGTTGTAATTGAGCTAATTACAATGAATAAACATCAGATCTGTGCAAAATAGGTGCAAAATCTCACACCCATTTATTACTCTGTACATCTAAATCTGAGGTGCAACAGCAGAATGTATGTTCATAGTCAGTAATATTGCCTGCATGTACTTGCATGTACAGTCTTAAAGGGAAGGGGTATTCAGTTTGCATGAAAATAGCCTCCTTTCTAAAAGTGTTGCACCTGCTGGAGTAAGTTCATCATTGAAAGGAAGATGACCTCCTGGGTAATCACATAAATAAATCAGCACCAGCCTCAGAAAATCTCTGATGCTACCTAATACAACAGGCAGAAGATATTCACTTGCTTTAAAGTAAGATTAGCAAAGGAAGAAAGCAATGCCAGTTACACAGAGAAGCTTTCTACAAACCATTTAGGATTCTCAAAGGAACAGGTGATCTAGATTGTTTATTTTAAAAGCTTCATGCGGAAAATGCATCATGTAATATTTCTCTAGTTTTCTACAACTAAATGAACAAAGCCAAAGTAAATCAGCAAATGGCATGATGTGCCAAAATCCAGAAACAAAATGAGCAATGAAATTTTACTTATCACCTAGAAAAATCTAAGCCATTCATTTGAGATGCTTATGTTTGGGTAACCTTTGGGAGAATGTTTGCTGTTCCATTACACAAACAATGGAAATATTAGATAAGGGAAATAACTGCAGTTGCCAAGAAAGCTCCATGCACTCCTCTCAAATCATTAAACATGTAGATACTCTTTTATGGATATATAACATACTGCACACAGCACGAATATCAAATGTACAGAACTGTTTCATCCAAACCCTGATTTTGCATTGGTCCCAGAAGCGCAGTGCAGAAATCCCTGAACCAGTACATCTGCATGGCACTGTGCTGATACACCCAGCGAAATACTGAAATGTAAGAGCCAACGTCAACTGTGCTAACGCCAAGTATTACAGCTTTAACAGGCATGTTATATAGGACTTTGAGGCAGTACTGTATGCCAAAGCAAATCTCCTTGCCTCACATGAGTTATTAACGCACAGCCATCTTGCCTAGATTTTTTCCATCTGTTCACAATCTTGAAAGACCTACTATGACAATGGTGTTTAATGTGAACTTGGGTCAGACCCAGCATTTCCCCACAGAACAGAGCAGCAAAGAGCCAGATAAATAATAATCACTTCAGTGCTCTTCTCCGCAGTGAGTGAGCAGAAGCCGGAGGAGCCCCCAGGTGCAGCAGGGAAAGTGCCGAAGGGGAGGCCCCCACGCACCCACACTGTGTGTCCCTTCCTCTGTTTCCCACCCGTTCCGGGGGGGCAGGCACCGTTCTGGCTTTCCCAGGCATGCTCCCAAAGGTAAAGCCAATACAAATCCATTCATGGTACCTGTCAGGGGTTCAGCAACTGCCACAATGGCTTCAAAATGAAGTAGGGTCAGAATCCACCTTTCTTCCTAGCTAAGCAGCCTCTGACTGAAGCAGCCCGTATCTTTGCTAAGCACAGCTTCCCAGGGAGTGGGCAGGGGCATTCAGGGGGTTTGTGGGCACCTGAACGGGCCAGTAAAGGCAGCAAGTGTTTATTGAAGGGACTACAAAAATACATCAAGTTATCACAAGTTCATACCAGTTCAACCATGCTTCACGCTGCATGAATAACTAGGTGAAATATGAGTTTAAAGTTTGTTAGTGGGTTTTTTCCCATGCAAGGTAGGAAAAAAACATTGCAAAATGCAACCCTTAGAGGCCTTTGCCGTGCCAATATTGAAGGCTTTTTTCATGGGGAAGGCTGTTCTCATTGTTTAAACCAATCCTTCCATGTGGAGAGAACGTGTACAAATAAGGACTAGATGTGTGCTTGGAGTTTGGCTTCTGGCCTGGGTGTGTTGGCAAATTGGCCTGAACTACAAGTCATGTTTTGGCACCATAAATAAGGACAAGGAATTAGATGGCAGAGAGCTCTGGAGAGAGGATGAGTAGGTCTTCTCTTACAGTGCTTTTAGGATGCTGCTTTGAAGATTTCCAGAGTACTTCAGCTGATCCTCATGACCATATTCTTAAAATCTACTTTAAATCTACTTTAGGAGAGTTGGCAGCATAGCCTGTACAAAAATTGTTTCATGAGTAGAATAGTATTCACCCTAACCTTGAATTTAAAATAAATTAAGAAAATCTTGAACTTACACATAGTATTTGATGGTTTATGCATGATTAAGTGTATTCTTTTAACAGCTAAAATGATGCTATTACCAATTTCCTTATTTTCATAATCTATTTTTGACAGTGTGGTTTTATAGATTTCAGTCTCTGGCAATCCATTATTTTATATTTCTATTTTAAACTTAGATTTGTCTCAATCAAGTATCTTTCATTCCTTTTTCAATTTGTTTCTAAATTCTTTACATATCCATAGCTAATGTATAACACCACAGTGGTGCACCTAACTGAAATTCAGTATGTACTAGCAAGATTAGCTTCAAAACAGAATAGTAAGTTGTTAAAGGTGTGTTTTTATAGAAGCAAGCTTGAGGAACCAAAACTAGCGAGTACTAAAAGCAACAGGTTAATTTTGTTGTATTCAGTCTTTCTTCACCTTTTACCTCACTGTTAAAATTGTAAAAGGCTTTTTAGATGGTAATAATGAAAAAAAAATATACCTACACATTTGGCTTAATTGATACTCAGTCCCTATCTCCCATATAACAAACTTGCATTTGAAAAGAGTCACTTATACCTTGTATCTAACTTAACTAAGGGCAATTATGATGATTAAAAAGTCAAGTTCTACACTATTAATTAGCAGTTAAATGATAATCTTTCTACTTTCCCTTGCCATGAAGACTTTTTACAGTATCAGAGAACTACAGCTAAAAACCCCAAACCTTGCATTTTTTATATTAAAAGTAGGTTCCACCAGCTCACATAATAATATCACATCTGAAATGTTCTCACACTCCACCAGACCGTTTCTAGAAACTTAGCCTATTGGGTATCCACTAAACACCAACAGAAAAAAACTTCACCTATAGTGCTGTAACATTATCACCAATGTGTAACATCTTTTGGAGCTGCTGCTTCAGGCCTGATCACACAGATATCACCACAGGAAAAGTTTTTTCTTCATTTAAAAATGAAAGAAGCATCACTATACACAGCTTCAATTTTCAGGCACGCTGGAAATCACTGCATCCAAGTATTTTAAGCAAGAAATGATGGAAGTTAATTCACTAACATATTCTTATAAGGAATAAACATTCTTGTAATACAAAGGGAATGTAGATGAAAAACTTACTGTAAATCGGGGCATACTACATGAAATTATGGGTAAAATACAGTTAAGCCCTGGAAAGAGTGGATTCCAATCTCATTTGGTATTCATCCAACTAATTCATCACATTTTACCAGCTGTCCTTCATAAGGTATCACTAATGCTCGAGTGGGCCTCAGAGACTCAGATTGCATGGAAAATTATACAACTGTCATCACAGCTCTGCCCAGTGGGGGATTCAGCGTTGTTTTGCAAAATGACAGCAAGCTAGATCCTGCTTATTTTCTGTATTACTAGAATAATGAAAGTGAAACTAATCTGAATAAAAATATTTTTAAAGAAAATTCAAGGAGACACATAACTGTATTTTTTCATATAAAGTATTTCTGTAAGTTTTGGGGAGGTTCTTTTTATGAGTGCTTAAATGGTAGCTTTTCATTATAATATAATCACTTTAATGCAGGAAATCCCTTAGGCATAACTGAGAGCTGAGTTCCACACCGCATCTATAGCTAGAAAAGGAATCAAAGAAAATTTAAAGAAGAGACTGAAGCCTTGTAATCCATAATAATATCATGAATTCATTCAGCATGCAAATAGTATTCTACCCAACATTCAGCAGACTTCTAAAGCTCCACACTGAATTAATACATGAGTTCAGAAGGCACTAGTAAGTGTATCTTCACAACAGCATAAATAACATTTGAGTTATGCATGAAGCATCTTACCTTGAGAAGTTCAAGGCCTTTAAAACAGAGTTTCAAAAAAGCACTTATACTAAAAGTGATTGATTCTACCAGTCCGTAGGTGGTACATCAAATATTAACATGGGAAGTGAATTGCTGAGCAAACTCTAAGCTAACTGCTACTTCTTATTTTCTAAATACTGAGGAAGACAGTAAATTCAGGTTACAACACATTCTACCAAATTATAATGTGCCTGCTTCCAGGATACATTTTTTGTGTCTGTTTCTATAACTACTTAAGCCATACCCCACAAAATGACAGAGACTTTATGAAAACAAATTCTAGAAGAGCTTACAAGCCTAGGATGAACCAAGTTCCACAGTCAAGTCCTTTGCTGTTTCATTCATATTCACCCAGGACTCTTGCTCAGCAAGAGTTTATTTGGTTTCTCGAAAGATGCAATGCCCTGCAGTAATGCTTATTCTGTTATTCCTCATAAAATGGTGTAAAAAGTGCAGCACTCCAAACTACAAAATACAGTGGGAGTTCAGATAACTGTGCTTCACCAAAAAAAGATGCTGGTTGGAAAATTGATTTTCAGGCATGGCGGCAAGTTATGGGATTTCATAAAGATATTCCATGGGGAATCCAGTGTTTGCTGCAAATACCAAAAGGTAAAACTCTATGGGAGCCTCCACTATGTCAATAATTTATTTGTAAATCTTGTCTACTTGATGTTAAAATTCCATTTCCATATAAGAAACTATGATGTTTCATTCCTCTATGAGTAGTCATATCTTCAAGAATATCCTCTTCACTGTATTTTAAGTTACTTCTCTGTGCTTGGATACAAGAAAAGTAATGGCTAGGGACTTGTATCTAAACATATGCTTCTATCTGACATATGCCTTTAAAGTTTTTCTACTGAATTCTTACAGATACTTTCTCTCAAATAAAAATTTCTGAGTTTGACATGACATATTTCAGAGAGATGCCATCCTAAAAGGATTTTTCCAAGTAAAACAATTAAAAATAAGATGAAAATTTAGTGTGACTACCTATTATGTGATCTCATTTAAAATTAAAACCCGGCAGAGTCTTCGTGATTCCAAGGCTATGCTGATTGCCATTTGAAGCTGGAAATGTTTTTCCCTAATGCACAAGTGATGAAGTGCATGCAAGGCTTAGAGGAAAGTTACCTTATCTGAAGTATCAGATATAGATTACTGCTGGAGTCAGCATGCCACACTAGTTGGATCCATACACTCTGTTCCGATATGAGGAATTAAGTTTCCCTGATGTCACAAATTGAACAGATAATGCAATCAACATTTTCTTTGAAGTTCACATTGACCAGGTAACTGCTAGAATGAGTTGGCAAAACTTTACTGAAGTCACTGAAGTGATCTTGGCTCACGCAGACTGAGACTTCAGCTTTGACAGTCTATAAACTGCTGAATCCCTAGTGGGATATTTATAAATCAGTGTTTATTCTGTCATGTAAATATAGAGATCCTGCACTTCTGTCTGGAATTCCCCAGATGTGTCAGGGACCTGTCAGAATCACTGTATATTCTCTGAAGAGTTGATTCTCTTGTGTGCAACAGCTATTAGGCCACTCTCTGAAAGACTCACAGACTTCTGGAAATCCCCCACAAATGGCAGGGTCTCATTTTCCTACCTTAGAGCTCCTGCTGCAAGCAATCTCCAGGCAGGAAAAGAGGTCCTGTCTGAAGGATCAGATATTTAGGCAAGACTAGAAAATGGGAGAGATCTGTTATAAAATGTTCCATTTGCCACTAGTTACTCTAGAATACAAGAGTGCACATTAATACTGAAGCACTATCAGAGCTGGCTGCTCGTTTTAATACAGAATTAGCTTAATAATCCTTTGCTGAAAAGGTACCATTCACAATTCTATAGTTTATAATGCTTAAACAATACTAAGACTGTATGTGATCAAGTGTAGAACCATGAAGAATTTACTTGAAGACCAGGCATTGATAGCTGCTCCTTTGGGACTCTTCAACTAGTGTAATTTATAATGTCACACTATGTGATGCTACAATTGACACATTTATGATTACACCAATAATTCAAGACTTTCAAGTATTTAAACAGAGGAAGTAACTAAATGATTAATTTAAAAAAGGAGAGGATGGAATAAAGCCAAGAGCTCTATCTTCTTGAAAAAGAAAATACCTTAAAATAAACATCTTGGCTGCTTTACAAGACAAGATAAAAACTATAGACTCGAAGACTTTATAATTTCCAAAAGAGTTAATGTTCCTTGGAGATGAAAATATGGTGATGAAAACAGAATTCTTAGAATTAAATAGAATTTTACTTGCACTAGAAGAGAAAGAATTGGTGAACAGGAAAATTGCATGAGGAGAGGGAAACATCCCATTATTGTCAATGTTCTTTGGGGAGATATTTGGGATGAGTGTTGAAAACCAGACAACTGACTGATGATCAGGAAGAGAACTCCAAAAACACTGAGAAGAGTAGATATGGAAAAGTGATGATGCACATTATTAAACATAGGAAAGGAAGGAGTTTAATTATACATACAAAAGAAATCCAACTAATAAAAACATTGATACAGTCATATATTAATAACTTAAGCAAAGCTATGTATGGTAATACAGTAAGTCAAGATTAGTAACCACAAAATATGTATGTATTACATATTGTTCTAGAAAGTAAAATGTGTATCTCAAAAGGTCATTTCATGAAATTCTTCTGAAGCAGCTAGTCCGCACCTTCTTTGCCCCAAGAGCATATATGTTAAAGCCTTTTTATAATGCCATAATACAGGTGCTGACTTTTTTGTCTGCCTTTTAAGGAAGAATTAATGCATTTAGCTGTTTGAATAAACAGCACTTTTATTCTCATGCTAGCTTTAGCTAGACTGGTTTTATCTTCTTTCTCTGAAGACTCCTCTTTTTTGTTTTTGTTGGGAATAATGGCAGCACCATAAGAATTGTGTTCAGGTTTGAAACAAAACCTCTTTATTTCACTATCTGGAGAGCACTTAAGCAAAGTCCCCTGATTGAACTGAAGTATGCTTACCTTCTGTTGGTGATGTCTTCAGATGTCTGCAGAGCCCCTCTGTTTCCCCATATGTCTCTTTAATTTTTACTACTGCTTCTGTTCCTCGAAGTTCCATGAGGGAGCGCAGTTCTTGCAGTGTGCACCCAAACTCTCCTGCATGGTTGGCCTCATTTCTTTGGTTCTTGGAATAAAAATCGCTATTTGTCATGTCACCCATTGTTGTTGATTATATTGCTCCACTTGTTATAGTTGATACAATCTTAAAACTGTTTAAAAATTGCAAGAAAGGAATCTTGAATTCCAATCTAAGAAATTAAAAAGAATCCAGTGTGTGTCTGGTGAGCAGTGTGGAGGATGCCTCTGGTGTGCAAGGTGTCCCTGACTGACTAGTGGTCCGCAGAACGGCTGCTTTCAAGGCTGCAGACCAGCTGTGCTCCATTCACCATTTCCCATTATGCTGCACCCAAGCTGTAGAATCTACATGGTCATTTCTTCCTCTGGACCTTTGGGAACAAACAGAAAGGACTCATTACAAGAGTGAGCAATAACGCTTTACAAAGGTGATTTCAAATTTATTCTATTATTGAAGTTTGACTTGTCATTTAAGAAAAGCTAGGCAGAAAAACTGTAGAGATATCCTGTAAAATGCTGCAGGTAGTCAGAGCTAGCATCGACAACAAGAATAACACTAGCTCTGTCTTAGATAAAGCTCTCTACAGCTAAAGCACCAACAGCAGTGTTGCTTACTTTAATCAAGTCCCAAGAGCACCTGCTAAATGAGATGGCTCATGAATATTAATAAGTAAGCGATTAGTCCAGCATGCTAGATGCACCACTAGTAAGTATATGCTCTGGTTCATACAGCCACATCAGCCTTTCATCTGACAAGAGCAAAGACTTTCTCATTAAGGCTACAAGGTAACAAAAATTAGTTAAACGCTACTAGTTTTCACAATGGGTTAAAGCAAAATGGTTTTTCAGTGCAAGGACAGTAAAACTGGTGGAAAAACTAGAGCCACTATTACGAATTCAGAATACATTTAAATACACTACATCTTGCAGGCTTGCCTTATGTGGAAGTAAGCATACCCCAGGAAAGAGAGAAAATAGTGTCTTTGGTTTGAACAGCCAGAACTATGCCTCATACAAGCCAGCTGTTGGGTTGTGCAGTCAGCACTGCCCGTCAGCCCACTCACTCACAGCTTCACCTTGACACCTAAAAATGTGTAAGCATGGAGCCAACACACAGACACACACACAAATACAGATGCATGCAGGGTGGGGGTGGGTCGTGTGGTGTTGTTTTTTTTTATACCCCCTCCCAAGCAGTGTTAAACAAGTCA
>JANZLQ010000037.1:3705794-3721269 GCA_026212715.1 Elanus axillaris
AAAGTACCGGGGGGGGGGGGGGGCGGGCGGAGTGGTGGAAGGGTCACATTTTAGTGAGTAGTATGTATCTAATCAGATTTATCTGTATTCATTGCATTGGAGATACCATTCCTTGATAAAACAGGATTGGAAGCAGATTTAAGGGACTTCTCTCTTGAGTCTGAGCAAAATCATCCAAGAGTGGTTTTTTGAGACTACAGTTCCTCAAAGTCTGATGTGAGGAATGGGTAGCAACAGGTTGACAACATATTGCAGAGGATGAAAAACTCATTGCAGACCTTTGCAAGGTGAAACCAGTTGAGAAAGAAAACCATAACCTTCTCTGTAGATGTCTCCAGATGTGCAAAATAAATCAAGTGTGGCCCAGCTGTACTGCCTTTTATAAATTTTTATTCTTTTCATGTCAAAGACAAAATGTCCATCCATTTGCAATATCATTTATGGACCAGAATAAGAAATGGATTGTCTATCCAAGCAGCCAACGAAGCTAATCAAATGCACCAAAAGGTGCTCAAACTCACACTCTTAAAACAAATACTGTCTTTGAAGTTTAATTATCAGGAATGCACAGGATGCAAAAGGAACGAAGGAAAAACACCATTTGAATATAAGCAGGTTGCCACCATCAGAAGTGTGAAATTTTTGTTTAATACCAGGAAGCTGAGATGGAAGATGAAGAAAGAGAAACTGAACTTTGTA
This sequence comes from Elanus axillaris, assembly GCA_026212715.1. Taxonomy (NCBI): domain Eukaryota; kingdom Metazoa; phylum Chordata; class Aves; order Accipitriformes; family Accipitridae; genus Elanus; species Elanus axillaris. The sequence continues at coordinate 3,706,494 of JANZLQ010000037.1, forward strand.
GCTAAGTGTTGTCTGAAAATATTCCTGAATTCATCACTACATTTCTTAATGAATTTCAAGTTGCATTATGTTAACTCATATGTAATTCATTCATGATGAGCACACAGGAATGATACATTTGTACATTCCATTTACAAAAAATTAGAATTTCTTCTATGATGCTTCATTCGGTTGTTCTTAGACAGAAATATATTTCCCTTGATAATATTATGACATAAAGACAATAAAGGTATTATTTAAAAAATATTACAAAATGAAAAAGGTTTTGGGTTTTTTTTTTGTTTGTTTGTTTGTGTTTTGGTTTTTTTTAAATCGAAGGCAACTAGCTATTATAAAACCTGAAGTAATGATTGTTTCGGTCTTTTCAGTATGAATCCACACCTCCAGTCAGCTTGGACTTCTTGTACCAGTTTTGTTATCAGGTAGGATAAATAAAAATTATTCCATGCCTCTTGTAAGATACTGTTGATTAGTTGAAGGCAAAAAAGGCACTGTCACAAAATAAATTTGTATTAAAGGAGCACAAAATATCATTATTTTCAGTTATACAATAAGCTTATTTACTTAGGACTTCTACCAAACAGAATCAAACTCACAAATTTGCTAAAATTTTTTCCATGCTGTTCCAGTATACTGAGGGAAACTTAAAATATTGTGAAATAAAACTACCTCCAGTGCCCTGTTACAGCATACAGTTACTCAGTCTACATTTTGATACAAAGTCTGTTTTCCACCTTTAGTCATCTAAATGGTTACAGCAAAGCCAAATGAACTACTGACGGGAACAAAAATACTATTAAAGGAATCAATTCAGTCCCATTAAAGTCAATGAAATGACTGTATCAATGACTTCTGGGGGATTGGATCAGGTCCTGCAGATGAAATCCTGCCTCTGATGCCAGAATTTCACTGTATGAATGCTTTTAGTAGACAGCCTGCAATAGGAAACCAGATCATGTTTATTGCTGCTCATCGCTGAGCGCTTGTCTGAGTTATGAAATATTCCTAGCTTTGCTACAGAACACCGTCAACACGTGCTGCCTTCAGGCCCTGCTGTGTGTGACTAGAGGGCTAACCAGCAGTACGTGCTCCAACTGGTATAGAGCCCTACACGGCATTAGAGATGCTTACTCAGAAGTCATCTCCTACGCAGAGACATTTTTCTAGTAGTCTGTACTAGCCACAAGTTTTAAGAACCCCTTCTCATTTCTTGCTAGTACTAACAGGAAATTTGTTTTGGTTTGCTTTCAGTGATAAAATGAAAGGTTATTTTTCATTAGCTATTTATTCTCCCAAGACTCTAATTCCAAGTTGCAAAGCAGTTAATGGATTTCTTTTATCCACTACCTTCCTGCACAACACATATTCCTACTCTTCTGGCTTGTACTTTTGGCACTAAACAAAGACCCATGCTACACCTATATAAATGTTTTCATGTATAGCTGCATTGAATTTATACAGAGACTAACACAGCACAGTTATTCCAAGGAAGGCCAACTTCCAAACTATGTTGTTGATTTGATTGAAAACGGCTGGAAAAAAGCTGAGGATATTCAGGCTACAAATATTCAAATATCATTAGATTTTTGTTCACATCTACTTTATTTAAATGCTCTAAAAGCAATAGCTGATCAGCTAAGGAACATATCCCAGCACAGACCCAGGATTCAGTATCAGTTTATGATAATGATGATGATTGTGTCGGTTACAGAGCTTGGGGGAAGGTGGGGGGAGAGAGGGGAAAAAACCCAGCCTTTCTTTAGCAGAAAACACAAAAGATGCATTATGCAATGATGTAGTAGAGAGACCTACTGATCAAGTACAAGCTCATCAACATCATCTCCAGGACAAATTTTTTAAAATTTCTTCAGTTGGGCTGAAGTGCTTGCCTTTTTTTTAGCAGTAAAAAAATTGATGTTATACTATAGTCCATTAGAGTATCAACCCAGGAGACAAGGATGAAAAACCCTATACAAAAAACTGCTCAAACTCACCAGACTCCAATTCAGATATTTTCTTTACTTTGCTTCATTAAAAGCAAATTATTGAAACATAAACAATAAAAAGATGGGACATTCTACATTTGTCCTTTGATCATGTATTTTATGTATCACCAGATTTATTAAATCTAGAATTTTAATTACCATGTGACCTTAACCATTGAGAAGATATCAGCTTGAAGCACACAATTTCAGGGGATTTTGAGAAGTCTGTGCTTTAACAGTCTATGTGCCTGGTATCTGATTACATCTCATTTTAATCAGCAAATTCTCCAGACCATCTTAAAAGAAATAGGCTATCTAGCTCCTTACAACAAATAGGATCTTCAGCTTGATAGAGACTAATTAAATATACCTGGCAGTTCTACTCTTCCCACACCACCAAAAATTTTTGGATTTTTAGTTAGTCTTGGTTCAAAAGGGACACTGAATTTGGTTCCTAATTTTTTTTTTTTGTCTATTACAAATTGTTTTATTATAGAAATATTAACTGGCCTCTCTATCTAATCTTCACACCTTAAGATGAACTCAAAGTTTTAATACTGTCTTAGAAACTGCCATTTCTCCTGATAAGTACACGTATATCTTAGCCTCATTTTACCTTCCTTTCTCAGATTTTTGAATAATGTTTTACAGAAACCTTTTATCTTAAAAACTGAAAGTAACGAAGCAAATCTTATATATGTCTGAACCATCTATCAGCCTTTTAATCAATAAGCTACAATTTTTACCCACAACGCTTCTTTGGCCTGTAAATTTTGGAAAACTAAACTCTGAAAGTGCATTGCGTTATTCCTCTGCCAATGCACATGTGCCGTCCCAACACCTACCTTGGGGGCTGCATCAACCCACTAACTGTTTTGAGAGTTCTTAAATGTTAGCAGAAAAATTTCTAGTACTGGTTAGAATTTTGTCATAACAGTAGCCTCAAATACTTAAAGGAGGCCAGAATTGTATTATTTTTTAAATACACTGGAGATAAACAGAGGCCTTTTCCTGCTTTAGATTGGAGCAAGAAGAGCACATCTATACTTCCAAGGAAGCACAGTGGAAGAGCGCTTATTAATGTGAAATATAATTTTGATGGATTATTTTTTCTAAAAGTTGACAGGTATCATGTTTTTCATAAGTATGGATAACAGAGAGAATAAAAACTGAGGAAATCCATAACTGGTCAGCTGCAGCAAAATACATTTTGTTGTGTTCTGAACTCTGGAGGTTAAAGGGCCCAAACCAAATCTTGCTTGGTCAACTGGCATTTCTTTACATCAGCTCAAATTGCAATGATGAGAACAGAATAAAAAACGAAACTGTGTCAGCAAACATGCTATACAGGTCAATTGTTTTTGTACCTGGTGAAAAGTTAGTGCTTCTTAAAAAGAAAAGAAGATAGAAATTACATCTAGTGTGTGGAAGTCCCACTGGCTGACTATTTTACTAAAACCACCTGTTTAAATAGCAATATTCCTGCTAGGGAGGATTACTTAGGAACTATCACAGTTTCTTCTATAACTGACTGGAAATACTTTGCAACACATACAATTTACAGATAAGATTAAATGAAAACATTTTTCATAGAGAAGACCTTTCCTATTTTAACAACCAATTCCAAACTACTATAGTAATAGCAGCCATTGACACTCACATCCCTAACAAAGAAGTTCAAAATTCTACATAACAACCCAAGTGAAACCATTCGGGGAAAAGAAAAACAAAAAAAAACCCTGGACTTGCTATTCTGTTTTCTGTGTTCTTCTATCAGGATCTATCATACAAATCAATCAAACATTAGCAGTGAAAAGGACTGGTTGAGTACTGTTTGCCATGTCACTCTAAAAGTGGAGAAAATCAGAGCATATTAACAGACCTTTAGCCAAAAGACAGGAGAGCCACAGCATGGCCATACCAAAATGGTATCAGATTGCACTATTAAGCCAAAAATGCTCCATTTCAGCCTTATACATACAATAATGTCTTTTACCTAAGAGTGGCTTCAAAACCGATAGCAGAAAAATCCATGTTTCCAGGGGGAGGTACTCCCTTCTTACATGTTTCAGGGGTTACTCAAGAAAAAAAAATCCTTTGCTAGCAGTGGGGCCAGCCAGTGCAGAGCACAAGAAAACACAGTGGCAGCTGAAGTCAGACATCATTAATGTCAGTCAGCAGTTGGCATACGACTGTTCAGCAGATGAAATGCTGGAGCATGATACAGATCTCCATGAGAAGCAGCTGGCCCAAGGGGGGGGAAAAAAAAAAGGGAAGGAAAAAAAAGAAGAAACAAACAAAACCCCACCCCAAACAAACTTACAATGCAGTCTGCATTTGCAGTCCTATCTTCTGCCATCTTGGTTTCATGATTAGAGGCATCTTATTATACTGTTAAGTAAAGATATAAAGCCATGAAACTAACACTGAAGCTTTTAGTGCAGCACCATTGGTTGTTAATGAGATTCAGAAAATCCAGCTTCCATGCAAAAGAACTATAAGCAGAATAACGAAATAGGAAGAACACAAAATATGAAAGAAAATAATCTGGTTGTTAAAAATTATGATATTGTTATTTAATGAGTAAATAGAAATATATATGAGTGGAATTGGAACACACACATTTTTCATATGCATTATTCCCATAGTGGCTGTAAAAGAAAACTGCATGCTATAATCTCATTTTCTGAATATATTTTTTTTGTTTTGTTAACAGTAAAAAGAACTTTTGTGTCTTTTTTTTTAAAAAAAGGCAAAACATAATTTTTACATAAGATCAGGCTATTTTGTTCTTGAGATGGAATGCAGTTCTCTAAAATGAGAGCAAAGAGACCAAATTATAACTAAACAGCTGCGTTTGGTGCTATAAGGACCAAAGACAGATTTTGTTTTTGTTGTTGTTGTTGCCTGTGTATTTCAGGGCAAGAGACCAGTTCCTCTTTGCCTGGATAGAACCACAATATGGTTATGCACATTACAAGGATATTAGCCATCCTGAATATTTTAATTTTGTTAGGCAGGATTTTTAAGCAAATAGCTATTCTTAGACAACACATCTCATTGAATAGGACACATAAATCCAGGAGGTGCCAGTCTACTCCAACTATACATCACTCAAGCATGACAGTACTGCTACCCATCAGTACAATACAGATCTGTAAAAACTGCACAAGTTATAAAAGCTTTCTCTTATGCTCAGATTATTCTTAAATTCATCCTGCTTCCTATTGAGTTACATCAGTCGCCTACAATGAAACAATCCACGCTTTCTTTGTGTCTGCTCCTCACATAGCATTAGCCTGTGTTTCTCACTACACAGCTTCCCTACATACCTGGACCAACCTCTGTACTATCTCTGTTATATTAGATGCCCAGTTTGCATGCCATTCCATTGCGATTCAACAAAGGAGTCAAGTACCCCAAACTGAAGCAGTGCTCCTCTCCAGAGGAGAAAATTACTGTTCCGCACTGGACATGGCCTGTTCTTTACCCTCTTGATTTCTAATGAAAGTTTTTCACCTCTCTCTGACTTACCTGATCACTTCCCACAAATACACAGTTCCTCTCTATTTTTTTACCATATTGCTAAGAAAATACAAGACAATTCCTATTACACTACTGACAATAGTATTGCATTCTTCTTCTGTTTTCTTCATACCTCTAAATTTCATAAGGAATTATGTCAAATCATATAACTGCCTTACCTACCTCTTGATATCAGTTAACTAAGTGTATTTAAAAAAAAACCCTATCCTGCTGCATGCCTGTACATTGCATAGCATGCCTAAACATACTCATATATCCCTCAGAATTCAAAAGCAGCATGTGAAAGTAGAACTAATTTAAAAGCAAAATTTAGGAGGTTATAAATTACTGAAAAATGAAGCTACCAGTATTTTAATTTGAAAAGGGGGGGAAGGAATGACATTAAAGTACACATATTAGAATTAAGTTCCTATAAAACTTTGTATCTGTTTAAATCTCCTTTATGCCACTGAACTCTCAGCACATCATTATGCAAGCACCAGAGTTAAAGAAAAATAATCCTTTAGCTTTCCTACATCATACAGAAATCAAGTTATACAGTAGAAGAAATAAGATAACTTTCTTCAAAAACATTTGTATCATGTTAAAAAAATCCACATAAATATTTTTTATAGTCACACCAAAATCCCCAGCTTTACAAAATTTTACTTCAAAAAAGCTGAAATTACCTATCTTTGTTACTAAATACGGATCCAAACCTTGACAGCTTTGAACTCGAGCTTCAAACACAAACATCCTCAGCCATAAGCATGCACAAATTCTGCAGGTAATATAAAGCTAGAACAATATACTGCAATTGAAACTATAACTTGGTTGGAATCTCTTTCCAGGTTTTCAAGAGTACAGACAAAAAACCTGGAAGAGAACGAACAACCATCCAACCCACCCCTACCTGAAAACAATGCCAAGAGCCCCTCCGTCTCTCCTAGCTTTCATGGCATGTCGTTAGCTGGCTTATTTCTATCACCTGCCACAAAACCAACATGTGATTATCCTTCTCTTTAATCAGGGGACGAGAAAGGGAAGCATTCACGTAAGATAGAATCTAACAACTATCATGAAATTTTTAATCTATAAGAAAATCAAAATAAACATATGTTCTCCACAGTGATTTATAACTACAAACCTCTTAACTGCAATGAAATGGAAGCAGAGCTACTGGAGAGATAAGTCATCACCACATAAATCCATGTGAAAGGATGAGAGAGAAAAAAAAAATCCCTGCAGGACTGAGTTGTACAATAGAAACTGTCAGCCAAGGTCACTCTTAAGAAAGAGAGCAGCCAAAAAGGAGGTTTTAAATCTCAGTGGGCATTAGCTGAAAGACATGCACTGATGTTCTGCGGTGATTTTAAATAGGGCATTCACAAAGGATTAAAAGTATATCAGTCAACTCCATCAAAATACCAAATTTTTGCTAGACACTCCCTGCACCAATTATTCTCCTATACAGACAATCAAGAAGTTATTTTGGAAAAGAAATTACAAACTACAGTTTTACAGAAATCATAGACACACAGTGTATAAATATCTCAGTGACAAAAATGGCATTGCTCCTTTCTACTGAAAACACCCGTGAAAGATCAGACACATATAAAACCACTGGAAGAAAAATGCACTGCATTAGAGTTGACAGACTTAGGAGTTGGTTGCAGAGGGCAATCATCACCATTTTATTGCAACTCCTTCTAACTGGCAAAAAACCACAACACCTGTCCCATGGGAATGCACTTTCCGGACATGCATATGTATACAAAAGCTGACACATAGCAGGCTCGTTAATCCTAAAATATAATCAGAAAGAATAAAAAGAGTTTGGGGAGAGGAATTAAAAAAGCAAATTGTTCTTTACTTTCAGGTTTAAGGAAAGCATTAATTTAAGCAAGTGGTTTTGAAACAGAAAAAAAAAATCACTCTTCCTTCAAATATGTGTATGGTGCAGACACTACTCTTTTTCTGCTTCACAGCAGCAGCATTTGGAAAACTACTTAACCTTTCTATTTTTATCTGGGTGCATTCAAATTACCAATAATGTACAACATGCTGTAACAAAACCGCTGATGTAGGGTATAATTTTCCCTCAAGCGCATTATCCTAGCTGGTGGCTCAGAAAAATAAGCTGATAAAACAGCAGCAGACATCAATTGATGGATGAAAAGTGATCACAGCTATGTAGAATGTTGCTGCCCAACCTTAAAATCATACAATTAGCCCAAAAATATAAGCAGTAGGACAGGACATACTAGCAACTATACATTATCTACGGGGTCATCCTAAAAATTCTCCTACAAAAACATTTTTAAATAGACCATCAGATTATCACCTCATAATTTAGCTTTTAACACAAAGATTTATTTTAAAGCCATCATCATGCCTGGTACTTTTATTAAATATCTTCTTCCTTGTCAAGTTCAATCGTGAGCTCATCCTAATCATGATGAGCTTTTAATTTTCTGTTCTATTAATAGCAACTTAAAAATAAAATGTTCTCTTTCAAAACTATAAAGCTGTAACTTTCTTTAGGAGCTGCAAGGGGGAAGAGAGATTAATCTTCCCACTCTGCATCTCTTAAACTACATTAGCTATCTGCAAATATGGAAAAAAAAAATACCAAGAGAACAAGTAAGAAATAGGAATTTTCTCTAATACCCTAACTATAACTCTATACAGGGATTTATCATGGCTACAGAGCAGTAATAAGGAGTTATCAAAATATGGGAAATAAATGCTTTAAGAATTTCCATGTAGGTTCTGAATCATTCTCAGCAACTCTCTTGCCAGTCATCAATAGGTAATAGATTAATTAATGACATAATTAGCTGCAGGATACCTAGACTCCTATCCAGCAAAGCCCTTCAGCAGATACTCAAATTTCAGCACAACTGGGGTCCTCATTAACTCCCCAGCAAATGAGGGAAGATGGAAAGTTAGAGATGAGTATCATGACACTCTGTGGCCATCTGACACATAAATCAGGTTTTTCCAGCTGCTTTTCTTCTATTGCCTCCTTCAAGTAATGGCAGAAGAAGGTACAGACAAAATTGTTCACAAGCACACTCCAGGGTCTAGTACGGATACCTTTAATACAAAGTACACGTGCTGCAGCACTCACTTTTCTCATCATCTTGCAGTGCTGCTTTTACTTGCAAGAAATTAAATCAGTAATACCAACTCTTAGGCTATCATTGAAAGTGGAGAGCCCTAATACCTGAGGAAAAGCACCAAGTCAGCAACTTCAGTTCAGTGTCTACTTACACCAATGCAAGACAGGCAAGAGACTGCTGTACACAACCAGTGCTGGAAGGACCTGCACTTGGGCTTTTCCACATATCTCTCTGACCTGCCTAGCTTCCCAGTTTGCAAGCTGCCTAGTTTTCCTATGCAACTCATATACAACCAAGGTGCCGGGTTGCTTTGAGATGCATTTTCTGCAACTGTCTAAATTCTTGTGACCTTTCTTTCAGGATATGGGCCTTGCAACAGCTATTCAAGCCTATCTTTATCTAAAGATTGGAACACTGAAATGTGTTTTAATGAGGGATAAACTGAGACCATCTGGATGTCTCAGCTGCTACAGAGCATGATTGTTTGCTGATTTTAACCATGTCTCTTGCAGAGAACATAGACCTGCATTGCACAAAGTGCACTAGCTCGGCTTGATCTCCCCTTGTATTCAAATGTGTTGATCTAAAACCTATTTCCAGCAAATTACTCATCTGTTTTGGGAATATGTCCCTCCTCATCTCTTAACCATGGTGATGGGGATAAGCAGAGATAATTGAGTTGAAAAGTTATTTTTGTAAGAGGCTGACAGCGAGCATTCTCAATGAAATCTTCCGGTTTAGAATATGACCACCATTTATTCACAAACTACATGAAAGATGTCAAATTTTTGGATGTTGTATTAAGATATTAAGATCTAGAATTTTCTTTTCATTTTTCTTTGTTTTTTTCTCTACACACATTTGGTGTAGAAAGTTTGGTAACTAATTTGTCACTTTTGTATGGTGTTAGCATTAGGTCAGTTTGCATTTCTTTATGTACATTTTTCAATTGTAAAGGTATACTGAGTAATGGATAACTACACTGTTACTAAACTTAAATATTTAATCTATTGATCCTGTATATATTCTCCAAGATAAACAATGACTCTATCTGGAGAGGTAAAGTAACAAAACTACTCTTTTTCTATTCTTTTTTGTTAGTTTAACTTCCCATGTATCCGTACGGCATGGTCATAAAAGTGGCAGCACAGCACAGATGGAACAGCAAAAGCCTCTTCCCACAGCACCATAGAGGACTCCCTTTTTCAGTATTACCTAGTTGTTAGATAAGCATCTTAGTTTTACCAAATGGTGCCATTTATCTGCAATTACCCAGCAATTTTAGCTTAGCATAAATCTATGATGCTACCAAAGGGGGTCTTTCCATGCTACCTGTTGCTCCTTTCTGCCAGCAATGCTAATAAGTGGCCAGCAGTGAGGTGAAAATATCAAACTGCACTTTTATCTGCCAGCTGAAGTCTACACCTGGTCATGCAGACTGCAATGCTATGATTTCAGTCTCTCAAGTTGAAACTTTTCTACTTTGTAGGAAAAAAATGAAATCCACCATATAATTAATAGTCTCGCAAAAGAAACTGTAAAAATAATTGTATAGACTAATGATTAGAATATTCTCTAGACAGCTGAGAGATTTCTGCTCAATTCTCAAATTAAATAAAATGAATAGGGGACTGAACCCAAACTGCCTATGTTCCCACAGATTTTTCCACATCAGAATACTACAGGCACTAACACATTGTGAAACGCTCCAAATTCCAAAAACTTTAGCAAACTTCACAAGTACTTTTGAAGAGACCAAAATAGGCTTTGGTGGTGGGGGTGTGGGGGTGTGTGTGATTACTCTCATTTTTTAAAGCTACATCTAGTACCAGAGTAGATTCTTTATTGATTTGTCGGGCTCTTAAGTCTCTCAGGGATAAGCGCTGCTACAGAAAAATCAGTCGGTTGCTACAATATTTTGATTCCCACTTCTAAACCAAAATGGTTTTGGTAAGTCTGAATTCTCCATGTTACAACTAAATTTTTAAATTCACCCATCATGAATGATCATCACAGATTTACTAGAAAGCCACATCACAATCTGACACCAAGTCCACAAATATTTGACAAGTAAAGGATTCTAAAAGAAATGTATTACATCATTATAGATGTGGATACATCTATAAAGTGAACCAATGAAATTAAATCTGTCCTTCTACAGGTAGAAGTGGTAACAAGGAACTACCCATATTTCATCACAGGTTCTGCAAGATCCATGTTAGTGTTGAACATGTCTAAGCATAGCTAAAATCAGTAATATTATTAATGATCTGTAACATGTTGTGTACAAGGTGTACCAATTTAACACAATCGAGTCTTAAGCACTGGGGTTACCATGATTAATCTTAGAGTACTGGGTGACTCAAACCCCCTGCATTGATTTAATACCTGCAAGTAAATAAAAAATGTAATCCAGTTGTTTCCAAGGTCTTCATACTAATCAACTCCTATATATTTCCAAGAGAAGCAAATTCACCCATCCTGGCAACAGATTTGTTTTTCTTAGTTGTGTTTTGTGGACCCATCTGAAATAATTCATGCATCAGAGACTTAAAACTACTATGCTTCTAATAATTTTAAGCAATCTCTGAATCTGTTTTTTAAATCAGAAATCTTACAGGGATAGTAGTCCCTGCCACAGTCTCCAGAATAAGGAAAGGAAATTGTCAATTCAACAACAACAATTTTTGCATGTTTGAATACAACCCCTAAAAATAAAAATATAAGCTTATCTCAGAAAATTAAGCAAAACTAATCAAAACATAACCCACATCTCTGATTTGCATGCACCTAACCCACATGCTATCACAAAATGCATATCTACTCAGCTCCTGAATTCAGCGAGCAACTCAGCCAGACTGTGGATTAACAAGATACCTACAACCCCTTGATACAGCTTATTTAAACCTGGTGCTTTGTATGTAAATCAATGCAAAGGTTTTATAGGTGAGCATTTTAAATAAACACTGCATTATTCGCATATGTTCGTGTGTCTATTTTCTTGCCTTCTTTGGAAATGAACAGAAAATATTTCCTCAGATGTGTTCCTTAATAACCTGATGTTTATCTTGCTTTTTGTAACTTCTTGCAGGAACAAAACTTAGCAAGTTCTAGCATAACCATTTAAAAAAATACCAAAATTTCCTTTGGTAAAAATTATTTTTAGCACTTGGGAGTCTGCACCTGTGGAAATACAATGAGTAGAACAGACCCATTTCCATTTCTGTAACAGCAGCTCAAGTGGCCTTCAAGAAATTATACAGACAGTAAAAATGCACATCTATCATCTAAACTTATTTAACCATTTTTCTAAAGCTGCAGTTCCCCAGTGTCTTCCCGTGACTGTCAAAAGCGCGTACACCTCATTTTAAGAGACTGAAAAACATTCTTGTAGCACTCTGTGTACTCACACTCTTCATTTACATCACAGTCAAAACGCAATGACACAAGAAAATCTGTGTGTATGCTCCTGTTTATCTGTTTCTCTGGTTGACCTGATCTGCCACTTGCAAGCACACAGGAAAGACAGCTTATTTTCTGAATCTGTTTACCCCACTGTCATTCAAGATGTAGTATGATGCTTAAATAGGCAACAGTCAGATTAATATAATTGAGGATGCAGTTCAGAGTAGACAGGAAGTCATGCCGGAATTGCAAAGCGCTTATTCTCTTATGATTAAAACATCCCCAGGGTTATATCAGTGTAAAGATGCACCCGAATCAGAGATGCACAGAAGCCAGAGGACCAAAAGACACAAGCTTTTCCTTTTCAGAATAGCTCACCAGTTTGAAAGGAAGAAACATGAATCACGCAAAGTTGCCATTTTAATTGCATAAGAAACACTAGTGGGTTTGTCAATTTTTTTGACAGATTTTTTTGCCAGAGTCACATTATAACCAGAGCTAAATTTCTATTGCATAAGACATTTCATGTACCAGAATGAAATCCCAGCATGCAGATACAGAAAACCTCTTAAATAGCCTATTTTCTTTTACTGCAGTGATATATGCCTCTCTGCTATTGTAGAACAGATTAGAAAGACTCTGTCCAAACACAATATAAGAAAAGCAAATAAGGAGCAAATCAGTGAGTGAAAAGGAGTTAGAATCTGCAGCACCATAGGACTGACTACCAAAACACAGATTTCTTCATAGTAGCATCAATACTCACAGTACAGGAAAAAAAAAAGCTATGCAGATTACAGGTGGCAACCTCCTGTAGAGATTTGAACATTGTTATCACAGATGGCACAGTGAAAAGTACAGTAATGTTGCTGGTGTATCCATTTTCTGAAGTCTTTCAGTCCATTTTCACTTAAGCCATTTAGTATCTCAGCACGACAAATCTGGAAGTATTTCATTTTGAATCACTTGTCCTCACTCACAAATTGTCAAGAAAGTCTGAAGAATAGTAACACAGAGTACGGTTTCAGTGGTGGAAAGGGGCTTATCAAAGCATACCATACCATTATGCACAGTGTTTCACAGGTCTAACAATGACTGAAAGCAAAGTGTCCATAGGCAGAAATGCTGTGCTGCAGCTAGAACTGCACAACAGTTGCATCTTACCAGCTAATAACCACTAGCTTGACATTAAAACTTGGTACAATGATTTAAGTGACATTTGCCCTAGAAACGAGCCCTCCAACTCATACTAAAGCACACAGGAGTCACCAGTGCAATAACTGACAGAAACTATTTCTGTATCTGTACAGAGTTGATCTTTGCCTTTTCTCTAGCCTAGATTTTGATTTCCCTTAAGTGATCAGTGTTGGCCTAATTCTACTCCCATTTACATCAGTTAAAGCCTTACCATCAACTTCAAAGAAAATGGATTTAAGCCAATATAGTTCATTTTGATAAATTCTACTTTAAGAGAGAAGGACCTCTGCTTCTCCATCAGAGGATAAGATGATGTATTTTTACAACAGGCTCCACAGCCAGATGACATTGCTATGCCCTACATTCTCATTTTGGTTTTGAGCAATGCTGCAGTTTTGAAGCAACTCCTACAACCATCCCTTTTTATAGTGTGTTAGTTCAGTTTGCAGAACAGCTTTAGTGCTCACAAACTACATTTCTTTTGGAGGAAACAAAGCGGAAGCCCCACTGCAGGTTCACACCAAAAGCATTCAACACATAGAGATCTGAAACAATCCCAGGTCTTTGGAAAGCTTTCAGTCACATGTAGTGAGCACTTTCAGCCCAAAGGCTCAGACTAAATCTAGTCCAACAGAAAACCTGCATAGATATATGGGCCTCAATGCTGATTGCTTCAAGCTATTGATCGGCTTCTAATGCATCAAATGACTTGCTGATATAGACACATTTCAGACTCTAGTTCTACTTCTTACCTCTATGGTCTTTTTATTTCCCATGCCATCCTAAATAATTTACTCAGTATTACTGATGTTCACAACCTTCTGTGTCTTATGCCCAGGTTCTTATTTAAATTACATAGATTTCTATTTTGGATTATGGCCTCAGAGCTATGCCTCCCTCTTACAGGGAATTGACTCTAATTGTTTAAAATTCTCTCCCAGACTTAACATTCCAAGACACTCTTAGACTTGAGATCATTTGTTTAGCAGTGCATTAACCAGCAACTTTACATCAAGAAAACTTCTATTTGTAAACAAGTGTTCTGTAATGTCTTAGCTGATGCTTTAGGCATAAGAACTATAGTCCAACTTAGGTACCTGCAAATCCACTATCAGAATAAAATACTGAAAAGGAAATAGCCCTTCAAATAAGGGTCAAAATTTAAACATCAAATTACTTATCTAGCAGGAACAGCAGTATTTTAGGCTTTTCAACTTTTACAGAAGGAAGGACCATTATGTAAGGTACATTTGCAAACACTACAATGGTAGTGAAAAGAGTTGTACTGAAAGAGTAATTTAAAAAAAATCTTGTCAGAGAAAGAGTAACTGCAACATGGAGCATCACAGATACTTAACAGGAAGATGTCAGCAACTCCTGTTAGTGCAGTTCAAACATTTCATGCTTTATCCTGCTAAAATTCCCCTTTAACAATTATATTCTAAAAGTCTTGGAAAGCTCCTGTCTGAAGGCATATCTCACTCTGCCAGCAAGCTGCCTCTGTAAACAATGATTTATTTTAATCCCAGTCCCTCCCCC
>JANZLQ010000037.1:3723318-3763628 GCA_026212715.1 Elanus axillaris
CCCCCCCCCCCCCCCCCCACCCCCACCATCTTAAAGATAATGAAGCACGTCCATTTGATCAAAAAACTAAACCTGGAGTGGATTTTCAGACACATTTGAACCTCAAGGTCAAATGTTGCAAATAAAGATTAACTATGTTTCCTGCATACAGGATTAGCTACATAAGAGAGATTCTTTTAAAAACTCTTTTCCTTCAGTCCACAAAATATTGGAATTGAGGGACGTAACTCCCATCAGTGAAGGAGTCTGATAGATTTACAAACCTTCATTCCCAATGCTATCAAGCCAGCCTTACTAAAAATAATTAAATTTGATTGTCAGAAAAAAAATCCCAACTGTTTACTATCTTTATCAGGTTGTATAAATCCCCCAAATATTCAGAGCAATCTTGATTTCTGCTATATTGGAAGTTTAACAGTATATGAGAGAATGCAATACCTAAAACTGAACATGAACATTTAGGGTCAAAGAAAGACACTATCAGATCATTAGTTTTAATCATCTATACCTTTGTTTCATAAATACAGTTTGAAAAATTAGGCTTTGGTAAAGGCATATACAGACAAACAAAAGCAAATCAAAGCAGCATTCAGAGATTATTAACTCCACTAACTTTCCAAAAACTGAAATGTATCCAGAGGGGCACTGTTGGGGAAAGGTCTGAATATGCACTAAGAGGTAGGTAGGAATCATGTAAAGTGGTGGAAGAACAAAGGACCAAGTCAATTAGTACTTCAGTGGAGCCACAATATTAAGAAAGAGAGAACTTGTGCATGAAGTCAGTCTCTCTGATGTTTAACCAAAATAAAATCAGCACACATCTAGAAAAAGCAACACGGAGGCAGTTGGCAGCACAGATAATAACGGGTAGCATCTCTTAGCACAGAAAAGGATGTTAATTTAGCTGTTAAATGTCTTACAGCATTATCTCATACTCAGCAGGAGTGATGCAACCCTGTAGCACTCTTGGAGATGTCATTTGTGGAAAAGGGAAGACAGGGACTGTCAGTGGCACCATTGGAGGCACTGCTGTCATACTGTGTGTCAAGGAAGACAGACAAGCAGAAAAACTGGAGAACAAAGGAGTCATGAAGTGTCTGAAGAGAGCAGAAGCCATTAAATCTTTTCCAAATAACTGTGACCCAACAGCAAAGATAGGGAAAGACTAGTATTGATACAGGCCTTCACCGTGGAATTCAGATGAAAGAAAATCTGTTGATGCTGCTTTGTAGCACGGCCTTCCCATGCCATCTCACATTCCAAACAGGCATCATCACTTCTGCTTCTTGGATACATAGATATCGCCAAAACTTGCCAGGCACAGAGTAGTTGGGCTGTCTTGTCCAAATGTGAACATAATTTACAGCTCGCCTAGCCAGTTTTAAAAAACAGAACCAGCAAAAATGAAAAAAGGCATTTGTTACAGAGAATGCAGTTGTTTGTCTACACGGTGATTCAGGAACACTTACAGCATTTTAAAATCTACAACCTGCTAACCAAATATGTATGTATATTCAGATGAAATGATTGGGCAGCAGAGTTCAGAGCAGTAGTCTTTTAAAGGTAAATCCAATTAAGTTTGGATTTGGGCAACTTAAAGTCACCCAAAATTTCAGAAATAATGACTAAACAGCTTTCTAAGGCACTCTGAAACAAATTTTCTGTTATGATGCAGACAGATTTTGCAACACTTACAAATCCCATTAGCAGCAATGAGAACTGTAGGACTTGATCCACATGATGCATCATTGAAATGTTCCCTATTTAATTAATAAAGAAAATGCAAACACTCTTTTCAGTTGATTTTTACAACATTAAATAGCTTACAAATTGTTCCACAGATGCTTTTACTGGTGCCCATTGGCTCAAACACTTAAGCAAAGTCATTCCTTCACCCCAGCTGAAACCTCGGCCCTTAATTAGCAGCAACTGTTAAGAACTGACATTTCCCTTGATACTAACAGTATACCTTCTCCACAAAAGACTATCATAATTCTTTGGGAGTTTCATACCTTCACTTAAGAAACTAGGCAATTACAGCTTGCTCATGTTCTATTTTGTGGCTCCAGCAATTTTCTTAACCTTGAGAAAATTTTGCATCATTATTCTAATTACAAGAAGTGGGAGTACACGAAATCTTTCCAACAAAGAACAGAAACTGAGATGACAGATGCATGAAATTTTATACTGCAAAATGACAGAAGGGGAAGTAATGAAATACTAGAGCTGTCACTTACCCAGGTAAGAGTCAGCTGTTGTAAATAAAAAACTACATTCTTTTAAACTCATTCAGGTATTGATAAAAGGACACCAACTATTTATACTGTTACAAAATAAAGCTACAGTAACTATAACTGTTTATTTTAAAAAACAATTGCCACTCTACTAGGAAGACAAACAGCATGTATGCCTTTGTGATACATTTTAAAACCCCAGACCCAACAAAGGAAAGTTTTCCCATGTGTCCTGACACACCATCATACATGAAAAATGCATGCAATTTCCTATTTAGTTTACACATTAGATTACAGGGCGGAATGCGATGACTGTGTATTTAAATACCCTACTAAGCCATTTACATTTACAAGAGAGTTGCCTATCTAAGCAATGTAGAACCCAATATGCGGAAGTCCTAGATACCATAAAGACTATGGAGCAATCACTCCCCAAAATTTTGAGGAGAGTGAAGGAGTTTAACATTTTAACAGTTTCCTGTTTAAGTCCTCAAATTTATTAAGGTCTCTGTGCTAGGAAAACTAGAAAGTTTTTATTCAAATAAAATAGATAATTACACAGGATTTTCTCAAGTATAGGAAACTTCGGTGAAATCCAATAAGGACCTTATATGCATACCTATTCTAGATTGGCAGAACTGAGGTTTCACACTGATCTCTTCCATAGAAGAAACCTTTGGATATATATGCAATCAGAGATGTCTTTGTACATATTTAAAATACAGAGTAAAATCAGGTTTCAATCTTTCCTCCAGAAGGCACAGATTTCTCTATGTTGTACTTGGGTAACCTCTTACATAATCCCAGGACTTCCTTATTTTAAAATACATATGAAATATTCTGATTTTGAGTACAGAGATAACAAAGTAGTCAAACAAATCTGAATGCTTCTTAAATCCACTTTTTTCTTTTGACAACTGCCTGAGAATAGAGAGTGCAGAGAGCTTTCCTCCTTTAAACTTAGCTTCAACCTCTGTGGAAATTCCTCCATCATTTGCTGCCTGGTCTTTCCATTCAAATGGCAAGGGACAATGAACCCAATTTGGCTGACCCGTTCTCATGACTACTTATTAGCTTTGTAGCTACAGGGAAGTTACAGAAAGGAAAAACCGAACGCACTTCTAAGCAGAAAACACAATTTATTTCCTTTACTTCTAAGACTAGGAAGATTTTTCTATCTGTACTTGTGCTTGTCCCCAGAAATGGGATAGCTGAGTGCTGTAGCAGCTCTGTATTTCACATCTTTTTCTCGTAAGATGAGATGCAAGTACTGGTACTACCCCAGGCAGATGCGATGCCCTCAGAGTCTCCATGAGGCTCTGGAGTTGCTCAGGTATCTGGTTGACATGGGATTTTTCTGAAATTAGAACACTGCCCCATTTCCAATAAAGCCTATAAGATTCCAGGGTTGTCTCTGTTAGCAAGGACACTCCTTGAAATTAGGACATCTGATAACCTTAAAGAAGGAGGGCAATTAGTCACTTCTCTGCAACCTTTTCTCCTAAAAAAAACAGTGATAAAAGTAAACTATTAGAATATAATTAAATGCATTATTATGCAATGCTAGTTACATAACCATGCTTTACCAAATTTGGGTATTTACAGGCAGAATTCAGTTTTACAGACTTGCCCACATATGAACATTTTTAAAAGTATGGATTGTCTCTCTCAGGGGGGATGAAAAAAGCTTTGCTCTTAGATACATTTCTAGCTAAATTGATGAATGGCAGATTGCCAATATTTCAGATGCAACTTGAGTCCTTAAAAAAAAAAAAAGTCTCTTTTAGAATCTCTTTTCAGCTAATTCCTTTCAGAGAAGTTATAAATTTCATATAAGTATTTGCAAATCCAAATATATCACCCTATCCAGACACTCAGTACCATTTGGATTTCAGCTAAAACTGCACTGTGAATCTATTCAAAATTCAAGGATAAGCAAAACTTGACTACCTAAAACACGACAACTTGCAAAATGATGCTGTATTTTATCAAGAATAATTCTGTAATCTATTTTTCTCTATCTCTGCTTCCAATAAGGAGCAGCAATAGCGATGTATTCCATGTTCTACTAAAATATTGAGTCTAATTTTACTCATTTAACAGGTTTAGTTAGCTCAGAAACAAATACTCTAACCTCTAAAATAAATATTTGAATACTGTGCTTATTGGTGTCTAAGCTCAAGTTAAAGACAGATAAAATTCACAGCTATTATATGGGTCTGAAAGTATGAAAAGAATGAAAGAACAGTGCCTGTGAAATTCTGACGAGGCAAAATCTGGTCCTGAATGCATTTGTAAAAGACTATGTTTAAATAGAAAGGATGTAAATTTTCAGTATTGAAATCTATGCAAAGTACAAGCATTATTATATAAAGTTCATTAGTAAGCTTCTTTTTTTCTTTCCAAATATTTTCTTGCAATATTGAACATTTACTGTTATCTATGAAATTCATCCCAAAACTTTGCATTTGTAATGAGCTAAAAAGTACACTGTGTGACAACTGTTAATGAGAATATAAGCAGTTGATTAATATTTCAGGTACAACATCATCACTAGGTAATAAATCCTGCAAAAACAGTAATAGTTTAGTTTTTCTTCTACATATGTGATTCTATTATAATGAATCATTTTATTATCATACTTTCTAAAATTACAACATAGGGGACGTTTTCAAAGCAATTATCTTCATTGGCCTTCTGGCTGTGCAAACTAATAATGGACATTATCTCTCTTACAAGCCCATATATCCGCCTTATGACTTAAAAGTAACTCAAGTTGCTAATTGTTATACACATTGCTTGCACACCCTCCCTCAGAACACAAAATATTGTTTAGGCAGCATAAAATTATCCTGATGGATAGAAAAGCATAGCAGGAAAGTTACCATTAAAAGCATTAGTCTCCCATACCTGAAATTCTCCAACCACTGGGATTGTATTACTGAACCAAGAGATAAATTATGCAAGTGAGACACAGCTCCCCATGACAGCAAGAAGGCACAAATGACCATACTACGATGTACTTACCTAAGACTAACTCCAGAGTGGTCTGAACATGTGTTAGAAAGGACACACCTTTCCTTTAAGGGGAGCACTTTCTCTCCACCCCCTATAGATTTCTCTCTCTCTCTCTCTCTCTCTCCTCCCTTCTCTCTCTCTCTCCCCTTTCCCAGCTGACTGCACACTGTCTTGAGGAAGAAAGGCAAGAGAAGCACTGCACTCCTGAAAGCAAAATACACAGTATAGGGCAACACAAAACACAGAGGAGAGAACAGGAGTAGGTAGTTGCTTTCTTTTATTAACAAATCTTGAAAAAGATAATTACTTTTCTACAGTTGTCCATTCCAGATAATTTAAACTGTCTCTTGCAGAATTTACTAGTTTGCAATATCAGGCAACAAAGAAAGGGGACCGCAGGATTCATTTGCCCTGTCAGTTCCTGTGTTCCTTATTTTTTAATGCACCATGCCTACTCAAGAAAAAGCCTGGGCTTTTACACACCTCAGGCTACTGAGCCAGAGAGAAGACAATTCTTTACTCACAAAACAAATGTAAGCATGTGCAAAATTAAGCAAAACAAGATCCACTGAAGTTAGAAGCACTTAAACCAGAAATAATGACTTTCAAAAACCACTACTAGGAAACACTACTGAAGAGGCAGGAAGCTATTAGAGTTTCAACCACTGCTGCCAATTTGCATGTATTTATTTAAGTATTTTATATGAAATGGAAGACTAGTAGCAAAGAAAGTCTTCACACCAAACCCAGAATACCATGGAAGTTATCTGTTATGGAAATATTCTAGAAAATAAGAGGTAGTGGATTAAATGTGATCAAGCAGAAGGTGAAACCAAATCCCAGCCTCCCTCCCTCTGAATCCCTCAATCACTAAGACATTACAAAAGAGGGGAGGCAACTAAGACATTGTTACTATTTCCCAGATTCTCTTCAGACGTTTCGACCCGATGTGTAAGCCTAGCTCTCTATTTTTGTCAAACCTGACAAAATGGAACTGTAACAGGTTTTTTCCATGATGAATACAAATATATTGAACTACTATTCCCAACTTAAAGCTTGGAGAAAAAATAAAGGAAAGGAGAAAAGGGAAAGGAAGTTCTTAATAACTTCAATTTTAAAAGACACCCACACAAAACTGAGCCAAGTGCAGTAATTCACATTAAAAACAAAACAAAAAACAAACAAACAAACAAACAAACCCCAACCAAACCAAACCAACCCACACCCACAATATTTTTTTATGGGAGAGAGAATATATAGATGGATATATATACACACACACACACACAGAAAGTTCATATTGGTTCTATGTCTGTTCTAAACATCCATCATTTACTCCTTGTTTCTCCTCACATTAGAATGCACCTGAACAACAAATTGACAAGTGCATCTGAACAAGCTCAGAAGACATTCAGTTCTACAGAACAATCACATCATACTGTTTTAACATTAAACACTAAGCTTTCAAACCCCGTTAATTTCTTACAGATAAACATTCTATCTCATCAATAAAAGACAGAATTATGATTACAAAAAAAAGACTTATAAAATATCCCCCCCCAAAAGCAAGCTTTTAGTGCCACTTTTTTAAATTATCCTCCGATTATCTTGGTAAAAATTACTATATTTTAATGGTGCTAATTATGTTTATCACTGTCACACCATGAAAAAGTGATGAAATTAACTGCTGAATCCTTTCCGTTAGATTTTTGTATCTGTAAAACAATGTTTTCTCCTATACGCTTAATAAATATTTGTGATACAGTCTAGAAGAATTATACTGTTGTACTTAAAAATAAGCATTGTTGGAATTTTACCTTCAAAGATCAAATTCTATGAGTTAAAGGGTTCTTGACCAATCAGAATTTAAAGTAGTATTTCACATGGACAGACCCTCCATAACAGATATTTGAAGTGAAGAACAAACAGCCCCAGATTCTTGGTTTTATGAGTGTAAAAAGAGACTCCAAAAAACTGCAAGAGATAGCTTCACCAAAATACTAAAATAAATTGTTAAAATCTAGGTAATTAAAACACTTAAAAATATTACAGAAACAAAATATGGCACTATACAACCTGTTAAAAACGTGCATTTGAGGCATGCAAATGATCCAAAATAAAACAAATTATATCTTAAAAAAAAATCAGTATGTGCAACATCCATAAAATGTTTTTCTTAAGTACTGAGGAGAAATTGCTATTAGTAAGATGACTCATTTCCTAAGTCAAAGTGAAAAATACATTAAATATCTGTTTGTTAGGACTCGGCTTAAGTACCTATTTAAAAATCATGGACTTTTATTCATAGTTCATGTCCAAACAAGAACTTGAGAAAGAAAGCACTGAAACTGTAATAAATTGCTGGTTTTCATATTCTTACAAGACCTTTTAAATCACAAAATTAAAATACATGTTAAGCACATTTTTTACTGGTGTCCTGTGAGTATTCTACACCGATGTGACTAAGCATTAAAAATACAAGTGTATCGTGAAATATACTTACAGTTCTGTCTCATAGCTACTTACACTCCAACCCAATTTCTAAAATTACAGCATATTCTGTTAATCAAGGCAGTTTGCTCAGCAACGCATTTCCATGCATCCATACGTAGCTCCACTCACTCCATGCAGCCAAACTTATAGTTCATTTCTGACTGGTTTTGCTGAAAAGTAACCCTTTGATTTATCAAGGATTTGCACATATTATACAGCATACTATGGAGCTTATTTAGAGCAGACAAAAACTAACCAATAAATATATTAAACAATTATTCAAAGCCCAAATGGCACTGTGACCTGCAAAAGTACATAGTGCACTAAGCACAGTAAGCCAAAAATGCAACTGTGTCCATACATATGAACAATGAGTGATTTGAGTTAGCGGGGGGAAGAGCGTATCAGTAGTTTTGCTCCCACACAGGCAAAAGGTAAATGTCACTTCAAAGCAAACACTGTTGGCACTATAACATCTATACAAATAAATACTTTTTCATCATGTAATTCCCATTTTCAAGAACAGAAGTGTTTACTAGTAGCCATTCTCAATCTGAGCAGAGGAGTCTAAATTTAAGAGTTAAAGTAACTTATTTACCTTACCTTAATGATACTTTCCGTCTTGAATAACTCTGAAATTTTTTTATCTATACTGATAGAGAAAAAAAAGTCAATTGGGGTGGGGAGTATTTATTTATTTATTATTACTGTGATCAACTCAAAAAGCCAAAAATCTACACTGGCGGGTGCTTAAAAATTATAGAAACAAAATGACAGAAGTTTGGCTCACAGGGTAGGAACTCGACATTCAAGACCATTCCAAGATATTACTTTAGGAAAGTCACTTTTGCCACTGCTCTAAAATTTGCATGAACTCAGAGTAACTGAATGTTATCTTCACATTAGATTATAAAGATCTTTTTTTTATCCAGATACATACACATTTTTCCTGTACATAAATTTAAGTTACTGGCCTAGATAACTTTTGTAACAGATAGAATATTGTTTCTTGTCCAAGTAGTTTGTAGGAAATCTGTAACAATATCACCCGATTATTTTAAGAGGTCTATATAAGATAAGATACAGTAAGTCTACACAATATGACAAATCATTGTATCAAGGCATTTATACAAGGTTAAAGGAGAGAGTATAATTTCAAAGAACAAATAAAGACAAATGGAAATGATGGAAGGCCAGCGGGGGGGGGGGGGGGGTCCTGTTGTTTGGGGGAAGGACACAAACACCAATAGTTTCTCAAGCCATAAAATACTTTCAACTTCTGAATTGTATTTTTCTTTAAAGGAATCAGAAGGCCATTTCCAGCAACATTTTAAAATCTACAATCTCATTCAAAAAAAAAGAAAAAGCAGGAGAAATAAGAACTAAATTATTTACAAAACTAGGAAGCAATGAATTTGGCAAAGGGTAATAGAAAATGGAGGCCACCTTTACCTGTATTTCCATAAATTTAGCTATGTGGTTTCAAATTTAAGAATAAACAAGCTCATTTAAAAGAACATTTAAAAGAAATCAGGATTTTTAAACAAAAACTGTCTACCAACAGCCTGAAATAAAAAAGTGGGTTTGATGAAAATAGTATGATTGTATGCTTTACAGTTTCAGAGGTGACCTTTATATCAGATCTTCCATTTCTGATCTTCTGAATAATTTTGCTTATACCAATTCTCTGCAAGCAGAGTTGAAAAAGGTGTAAGAATTAAAAATTATGAAAAAAGCTACTAGGTAGGCACCACAGAAGCTAGTGACCTTATGAAAAATCACCTCTTAGCTCTGCAGCTAATAAGCAAGTGTCTGTTGCACCTCAGTATTTCACAGACATCTAGACATCTCCCCGAAACAATGTGGTACAGAACCTGTACATGTAAAGGAAATTTGACCTCCTATACAGAAAGGTAAAAACACAGATTTTTTGTCCTATTGCAGCAGTACCTAAGACATACCACTGCAGCATATTTTTTAGATGTATAGATAGCAACTGAGCAGTAATATTTTATGAAGGTGTCAACTTACTGCCCCCAAATGTAACTGATAAGTGCAAGACAGCCATTGTCTCCAGATTTTAAAGGCAATTGCAAAAACCTATAATACAGCATTGACTATCATTATAACACAAACTAATGTACAAACATAAATGTTAAAAACCCTACAACTTTATGCAGGTTGAATATATTTTGCATCACGGATGATGCCCCCAAAGTCAGTGGTATGAGGAGGTATTCACTAAATGGCCGCACCTTCAGCAACAGCAGCTTCTTTGCCGTAGTTTGAAAACATGCAGAAAGGCAGGTAGCAGTATTCTCCCCTGCTCCATGTGATGATTAGGAACTGAACCAATAGATGTTACGTGAGAACAGGGGATGGGGAGAAATTTTTTTTGTTGTAAGCTTAGGTGCATAAGCCAGACAAAACAGTTTCTAGAGATGTATCAATCTGAACCCATTAAGGGGTAGGCCCCAAAATTTTACCTAACAATATCTTTGTTGTGTTTTATTAATCACTTGCTATTAGCAATTTTCAAGCCAGAATAATACAAAGGAATAAAATGGGAACAAACTGAATCTCTTTCATAGTCTCTATAATCTACACCCATTTCTTTTATCTGTGAGGCTTTCCAATGTCCATAATGCAGTTTGGTTAGCATCAAATCAAGCATTCTCTCAAGTAACTTAATTAGTCTGAATTCATCCAAATGCATTTGTCGTGGCAAACCTTTCCATAATATAAGAACAGATTTTCTGCTTGAGAAGAAAGTTTCAAAAGTCAATGTTTTCTACTTTTCAAGGCTCTGCAAAATATTTTTTTTCAGAAGAGCCACACAGTCTTTTTAAGTAATTCATCTGCTTTTCAAAGAGGTAGAATAGTGGATGCCTAAATTGCAAAACCCCTTTCAACCTCAGTAAAATTATCTTTTAATTACATGCTATGTTAGATCTCCTAAACAAATACTGCATTTGTCTACTTTTGTGCTCAGACTGTTCTTACAGTCTGAATTCATCCCCCACCATGCTTTTTTTCTGTAATTATGATGAAGTAAATATACAAACTATAATAAGAATGTCCCAAATATTTGACCAAAACAAAAAACAGGTTTAAAAATCTCCTCTTCTCATTTAAGGAGTACTAATCCCAGATATCAAACCTTCTCTAGATGGAGCTAAGTAGGAAATTCCCATAATTTACATTTTAAAACTGTTATACTCCCATCCCAACTACGGAATCAGCACCACATGTACATATATACATAATATACTCATATACCAGAAAATTCAAAGTGAGACTCTATTTTTATAATCCAAACACAAGCAGGGCTCATCTGGGTTGAACATGTAGAAATCAAAGATATGTAAGACACCTGATAGAAATTCTCCTGTGCTAGCACCTGAGAAGTCAGAAGATCTACATGTAATGCACAGCTCATCCAGCCCAGATTTACAAGAATAGCTGGAGCTGCGTAAGCTGTTGAAAGCTTTGATTCCTCTCACAACTTTTAGCAGCCGTAGAAGACATGCAGCTTACAAAGCTGATAAGCCCTATAATGCTAACTTGCAAACAAATATCTCCTAAGAAACTTAAACAGTAGCTACTCACTCAACAATTATGCAGTCTGCTCAGCTAAATGAACACAAAAAAGTCAGTCTGCATTTTTTGACATCTGCTTTGGTTTTGGTATGAAATGCCAGCTGCATTATAAGAAAGAAATCCTAACCTTTTTAATGAGAAAGAAAAAAACCCAAAACAAACCACACAGAATAAAAAACTAAGCCAAACTTTTTAATAAATCATTTAGCAAAAGAGAATTTACAGCTGATTGTAGTATTGGTAATTACACATCTCAACGTATGTGATGTCTGTAGAAGTACATTTTTCAAGTGGTGCAACTGATCTGTTTAAAATATTTATATTTAATTCATCAGGGATCCTAATGGCTGCTTACCCTTTAGCACGTGCAGTACAACTGCTTCTTCAAACACACTGCTTAAGCTCTCACCAGTCTTTGCATGGGACATTTTGTACTTTAGTTGCCAGATCAGATATAAACAAGGCTTACAGTGTCCCTACTATGGTTCTTTATATTTTTGCAGATTCAGAGCGATTGCTGTTTAGTAAATTATTGTATTTCCCTGAAATTCAGGCACATCACTGAAATCATTAAATGGAAGTCACCAAAATAAAAATTTTTCTCTTTTTTTCTCAGAGCACCAAGGGCCAGATAAATCACAACTACACCGTTTTCACAAACTGTTTATCTGAATTCATGTAGGAGCCATCCTGGAAGGATAAGAGCAGGTAGTAGAGCTTGCATAACCACCATCAGTGCAAAGCATTTTCTGAAGCTAAAAGTAACCTTCAGAACTCTCCTTTCAGACTACTAAAACACATGCATACCCAAAGATTTTTCAGAAGATGAAGCAGGAAAATAAAGAAACAAATTATTTGCCCTTATCCAAATGACAAAATCTCTCAGGTTAAAAAAGTATATACCGATATAAACATTACATCATAAGTTTATGAATGTTTCATACAGACAAACAGCCATTCAAGCACTACTTTATCATGGTAACACTATGCCACAAATGCCGAAATCCCAGAATGCTTTCTCCAGAGTCACTTTTCAAACCATTTCTTGTTTACAAGAAGTGACCTAAGAAATAGATAATGGGTCAGGGGAAAATATTCTGCCCCAGTGACACATCAATGCAAATTGGTAGGAGAGATTTATTCTTCATTCCTCACCAGTATTTTACATTACATCAAATAATTTGCTTCAGTGGAAGGTGGAAGCCACTCAGCAGACTGAAAATTTGAATATTATTGGTCCAGAAGAACCTAAACTATATATACTTAACATGGAATTAAAACATTACCTCTTCTAAGTATGAAACAGTACAAAGAAAAGTCATCTTCAATTTCAGACTGACTCCAGGAAAATGTACATGTGTGAAGATAAGAAACCATTGTGCATCTGTAAAAATCCCCCCAATCTCTTCTGCTAGTGATTGCTCCTTGGTGTGTGTTTCAGAACAGTGTGTGCAGTAATGTTTCAGTAAATGCACTCTGAACAAGTGAGTTAATTTTCACTTCACCAGGTGGAATTCAGAAATGTTCACGATAATAATTTCTTGCTGACATTTGAGATTAACATGAATCTAACCATTCCATATTAATGACTAAAAATTCAGTGTGTTAATAATAAAGTTTATTTTGCTCCTATTTATCCCCCCAGATTAAATTTAATCCATATTTGTATTAGTTGCATGAGCATCTTAGTAAAACTTAGAAATAGAAAAGAAAATGCTGACAATGTTATTTTAAATTAAATTTTTAAATCAAAAAAAAATCTGTCTCCAGTAGAAAGAGAAAAATTTTAATACTTACAAACATTATAAAAGTTCAAGCTAGCAATTCTCAAAAGTTCACTTCACTTTTTTTTTTTTTCTTACAGCATTTTATATTTTTGTTCCTTTGTGAAAATGACTGGTAGAACAGCTTAAGTCATCACAAAATTCAAGTGATACCTTTAGCTTATAACATGTACAATGGAAAGTAATACTGAAAAGTAGAAGCTTTACCATTACCAAGAACACATAAGTATAAAACATTTGTAAATATCTTTAAATTTAACTATAAATTATGAGTGCGTGATTGATAGGGAAAGCTTTTACAAGTATCAGTGAACCATATGAATGTTTTTTTATATTTAATCTAGTGCACAAAAAGGACAAAAATAAGAAAACACAGTGTTGAACAGGAAAATCTATGTCTAAAGATATTCCCATATTTGAATCACAAGCTCAACATGAGAAGCAGTGCAAGACATTTCATACAGGCCTGTATCACTTCCACAGAGGCAAACTGACATAAATTCTCTTACAATGCCCTGAAGGAACCCCCCTCACAACTCTAAGATGAAATGAGGTTAATTTTTCTTCATTGAAAGAACATTCTAACACAGAGAAAAAGATTAAAAATGTGCTGAAAAGATCTGCTATTTTTACTCCATGACAAAACCCCCCTGTTATTTAGCAAACTATTGGGTTTGGGTAAAAATAATCTACTAAAACAGCACACACACAAAAAAAAAATCCTAACACAGGACTTGAAAAGTAGTTACACTGGTCATGGGACAAACTTTTGGTTCTTGTCATAGGATGCAGAATTTCTTACTTTGGCTCTGGTCCAGTAATTTGCCTCCAGTTAAGAAGAAAAACAAAACAAAAATGTTCTCTGTTGCACCCTCAGCGAACTCAGAACATATCCAACACAATAAGCTTAGGTGTTAAAACTGAAATGCAGAACTGCAACTAGACCACTCATCACTGATACATGCTGATTTAACAGTGGATTTTTTTCCCAACACTGAACTTATGCCTACACTGTTAAAAAAAACAGACCCCAAATTTTGTCATATTTAGACCTTCTCTATTCTATACTACCAGGAAGAAAACAGACAGCAAAGGTGAAACTGTCATTTCCCACCTTAGTATGAAAAATCATGGTTTTGACCATCTGGAAGTTCTCACTGAAAAAAACATTGGGTGCTCTTCGGGTATCATGTTATATCATACCTGTGTTTTTCAGGAAAATAAAAGTAATCCTTGAAAAAAAATTAGTGTGACAAACTGTCAAAACCAAAGATTAAATATCAAAGTCATGCCATTTCTACCTCTTCTGTCATACACTCACGAAGCACAGAAATTTTGGTTGTAGGTTTCAAATAACTATCACCATTTATTATTTTTTGTTATACTGTATTAGGAACTGTAAGGAACACTGCTTTTACACTAAGCCTTATAAACTACTTTATCCTCTGTGTAACTTACATAAAATCTTGAAATTCACAAATTGTTTCTATTGTAAATTTAAAAACAGCAAAGATGTCTCTGGAAT
The DNA here is from genome assembly GCA_026212715.1 of Elanus axillaris. Lineage (NCBI taxonomy): Eukaryota > Metazoa > Chordata > Aves > Accipitriformes > Accipitridae > Elanus > Elanus axillaris. The sequence continues at coordinate 3,737,973 of JANZLQ010000037.1, forward strand.
TGTTGGCAAGAACAGCCTGCAGAGAGTTGTGCCAAAGAGACTGACTTAAAGTTCCTTTGTTCCAGTTTTAAAACTGACTTCTTTTATACTGGTCTCAGCAAATATTAGAAGTTCAAAATTACAGTAAAACTCAGGATGTTCCACTGTAACTTCAGAGCCCCTTCAAGTAACCCGGACCTGCTCACAATAGAAGAGGGAAAACAAGCAGAGAAGGTTAGGCTCCTCTTCTTACATGCAGGAAATGATTGTACAACATCCCACCAGACAGGAATGAAAGGTTCAATGTGTTCCCCCTGCCTCCCTCAGGGCACTTGGCTTCACACCTCCTGGAGCAGGAGAGGCATAGTGCACATCTGCACGTGCTTCTGCGCTTACGTGGGCAGAGTGCTCTGGCAAGCACGGCTTGTTAAATACTGCAGGAAGGAAAACTACAAAATAACGGATACTGCTACATATGGATAAAATTGCTGCAAAACAGATGATTGACACAAAGCTTGAAATTTTTCTATTTCTAATTCTAATCAGTCACAGAAGTGGTGCAAACTTCTCCAATGCCTCAGTCAACCAGGAAAGTTGTCCTCTTAGGATAAAGGAGTAGATTCAGTATTCCAGATCACTTTGATTCCCAGATTGAGGGGAATGAAAGTTTGCTTGTTTGGGGTTTTTTTGCAGATCTGGAACAAGATTCGCCTTAAACAATGAAGTAGTTGTAAAACTATTACTAGTGGCCCATTTAAAATGTTGAAATTTTGAAAGCCAACTACTCCAAAGCTACTCACAGTAGTAAAAAATGTTCCTATGGACTTTATGATCCCATCTCTCATCCGTATCATGAATGGGTTACAGCATTCTAACCATATGGTCACTTAGCTATGAGAAATAACATATTAATTCAGACTTTAAAACTAATCTGTTCCCTGACAACTGATGAGAAATAAGGTCACAATTATTTATTTGACAAATAGGCATCCTAGGAAGTGGTATTTCCTTGTAGTACTCTTACACTTCCCTATATGTTATATCTACCTGTTACTGCTGATCCTTAACTTGGGAGTACAGGCCTTCAGAGCTACCTCTTCTCACCACACTGGAGATGATCTGAATTTACTATTCCAGAATTACTATTCCTGAATAATAGCAAGGATTTGCATTTGTTTCAGTATAAAAATGCCTGGTTCATGATTAGCTCAAAGTTTTTTGAGAATAACTGTTTTCATTTAGGTTTGTTCCCTACATTAACTTCAATGATTTTACATTTACTTTATTTGGTTTTAAATATTTTCATTGTATTTCTCTTTTCTGGTTGATTCTGCCCACCTTCTTGAAAAAAATCCGCAAACATGTCAGACACAATGATCTCTGCAGAAATGTCAAAGTCTTATATGTCCTTGAAGTATGACAAGCACGATGATTTTTTTTGATCTATTTTCAAATATTGTAGGTACCAGTCCAGTTCTGCTTCTATATTCTCAAGCGGTCAGTTGACTTTTCTCAAATAAAAAGAATGCAACCCACCACACTTACTGCAGAAATTAAAATTATTTTGGGTGCTCTGGAAAGAAATGGTGCAAATATATAGGGAGAAAGTTGCACTTGCTGTTAAGAAATAATACTGTTACGTAAAAGTGGTGAAATGGGAGGTCACTGAAATGGCACAAGGACTGTGTGTCTGGTCACCTGCTTTTCATGCCAAGCACATCTTCTCACCATCCTCTTCTGCTATGTCATCTTTCCTGCCAACCTGATCCACATCTTCACACACCAAAGCCTCAGCCATGAGGGAGCAGGAGGCTTCTAACAGATAGTAATGTTCTCTTCAGCTAGTAGCACTTCAAGTGAGTCATGATGAACTGACAGATTTTCAAGACTGAGTGTTACCTGGGGACATGTCCCTCAGGGTCTGAGAAGCCAGCCTCCTGGTATTCAGTTTGACCCTGGAGCTGACCTCATGGGCAAAGGGAGCAGGAGGTGTTGGGAATCAACTATTTAAAGCTCATTACAATATCAATGTCAAGCTCAAAGGAACTGCCAAGTCCACTTAATCCTTCATGCTGAAAACATACCTTCCAAACTGAAAGCATATTTATCTCAATCTTACTTAAGCAAAGCTGACTTTTTTTTTTTTTCCTCCTTAGAAAAATCTCTGGAGTTATTGCTCAGTTAACTTGAGAAATGTTCAACCCAGCACAGCACCTATTCATTTTACCCTATTTATACACCAGTTAATGGTTCCTTTACACCCCACATCAGAATGAATTACCAATAAACATTGCTGTAATCTGTTTACTACATCCTGTTCATCCAGTTTAGATTGTACTAAGCTTCCACAAGAGCTTAGACATTCTTTATGTAATAAGGCTGGAACAGCAAGACTTACCATGCCTGCATGCACACAAATCTAAAACTGGTCTTCTACAATTCACAACCCACGTCCCATTTGAGCTTCATTTATATTTTCAGTTAAGAAACTGATGCTTCAGCTCCTATATGGAGGGGACACATATTCCATGTTTGTCATGGAGAGCATAGGACTTATAGGAAGAAACATAAAACATACCTTTTATTTCTATTTCTGCAACTTTAACATAAGTATTGAGTTTCAATCTTTCTTTGAAACAGCCTTACTAATAAGAAAATGAATGCACAATAATAGATCTTGTTTCTGGCTGGAAAAGCCATTCAGTCACCATTGTTTATTGTTCCAAGGAAATTGTAACCATAGAGACTATAACTTCAAGGAACTGTGATCAGTACTCAAAGAGGCAGATTTACTGAAAGAATAATCAAATAGATTAATACACTTCTCTTTCACACAATATTTGGTAATTTACAGTGTCTCTATGGGACATACTGATCAGTACAGTATGAAAAACCATCATGATGCCTGTACTCCCCTGCACTGTAATGTAGACCGTATCCACTTTTTAAATTAAAAGGGGGGGTGGGGAGTGGGCGTCCTGTGAATAATGCTTCTACACTTCAAATAAGTAGCATACTCTGGCTCCAGGAAGACTTTATTGTGGTCTTTCAATTTAAAAAGGGCTCCTTGTAAGAAAGATGGAGACAGATTTTTTTACCAAGGCCTGTAGTGACAAGACAAGTGACAAGACTTTTAAATTGAAAGAGGGTAGGTTTAGACTGAACATAAGGAAGAAATTCTTTAGGATGAGGATGATGAGACACTGGAACAAGTTGCACAGAGAAGTTGTGGTTGCCCCATCACTGGAAGTGTTCAAAGTCAGGTTGGATGGGGCTTTGAGCAACATGATCTACTGAAAGATGTCCCTGCCCATGGCTGGGGGTTTGGACTAGATGATCTTTAAAGGTCCCTCCCAACCCAAACCATTCTGTGATTCTATCTCCTCTATGAACTCTGTGATCAGATTTTCATAATGCTCAGAAAACAAAAAAGCCAAACAAACAAAATTATAAACTAATTTTGGAAAATTCAAAGTGCAAAGTCATGGCTAAACCAAAGTCATGGCTAAACCAAGACTTACATTTAGAACCCAAAAGAAACAAACCACAAGTGTTAAACCACCTACTCAAATGTGTCATTATACATCCATAGGTGCACAAAAGTAACTGCAGTAAAAAGTTATACTAGCTGCTAGTTCTCTGTCAGGAATCCCTCACTTGAGGAATCTTTAGAAATCATTTAAGAAGAGAACAAAAAGCACTGAGGAGAAGAAAGTTCTAAACACTGAAACCTTTATAAACCCTCATAAATTAGGCCAGTCTTTGCAAAAATATTCCACCAATGAGCTTGCAAAGGCAACATATAGTCTTTAAGAGGGAAAGGTCAGTAATTCCAAATCTAATCGTACTGATTTGGCAAACAGTTCTATTTCTGAATACTTAAAAAATATTGTACTGTAAACTGCAGCAATTCAATAGTTTTTCATGAGAAGACAGGTCACCATTTTACTTGTCTTCACTGTCTTTCTTCCTGCTACATTGACTTATATTTGTCAATCAGAAAAGTACAGAATTTAAACCCAGTCTGACAGCATCCCAATAAAACCTTATCTGTTCAGTTCAGTCCCTTTCTTTACATAAAATCTGCATGGAGTTCACTGTATATTTTCAGTCTGTTTAATAAATCATCAGATAAAAGATCCTAAAAAAATTTAGAACTCTGTTGTTATTGATTCCATTACTACCAGGTAATCGAGGCTGAAATTTGGAAGCAGCAATATCTGACTTGAGGGTAAAACCCAGAGAAGAAGTTGGGAAGGGAAGCTAGCCAGCTAGGCAGAAAAATAATACATTGTCTTGTCAGGAGTTGAAAACTTTCAAACACACACTGCAAAATGGAACCATGAAAAAAGGGCACAAATAGAAAAACATTACTGAGGACATCGATAACCAGAAGTAGGACATCCACTTCTCACCCTGTGCTGATTTTAGTACAGCTGTTGCACAAAACATCAGAAAGAGCATATTTCCCTTCATTTAGGTTTCTCATGCAAATCTGGGAAGTTACTCAAAGGCTCCTTCCCGTTCTTTCCCATTCAGCTGCAGAAAGAGGAATATCTGACTAGTAGGACAACAAAGACTAGAAATTAATCTAGGCCAAAAGCAAACTTCAGGAGTCAGAAATAGAAGTCTGCAAATGGGGATGGGTTTTTTCCTTATAACAAGGTCTCTCAAGAGAAATGTTTGGTAGACCCTGAAGCAAATGTATAATAATTTTGATATCTGCTACACAGCTGCTGTAAGTGGCAGGAACGAAGGGATGAGACAACAAGGTATATAGGAGGCTTCTGTCTCTGCAGCACTCATCTCAACAGGAACCCCTTTGCTCCATATGTCTGGGGGAGGGGAGAAAAGGAAGCCCATCCATCATCTGTACCTCTCATGTTGCTGTCAAATGCCCATTTTTGCTTTGAATTACCTGATGACCTGCTTCACAAAAGTGCAGAAGAAATTTTCTGAAAACACCGCAGTAGCCTAGATGACACAGGATTTTGTCTTCCTCACATTGTCATTTCTCCTGGTTGTTTTTTTTTCTACATAATTGTTGTATCTGTAGGTGTAATGTAGTTGATACAGACAGTGGGTTTCAGAGAAGAGGAAGATGCTAGCATGCTGATGTTTCCTTTTTCTGCTCTCTGGCAGTTGAAGTTGCAGCCTTCCATTTACTGAGTCAAGGGAGATATTAAGCACATGAAAATAAGAGTCTTCATTCCAAGCCAAGCTGCCCATATCTGACCTTATTCTGTGAGACACTGGAACCAAAACCACCAACAAATCAACACAGCAGTAGCAGGCTGGTCTAAAAGCAGGATACACATAGCAAGCTTTCCCAGGACCAGTTTTGTGAGTTAGCCCACTGAAGCCAACACACAGTTACAAGTCAGCCCCTAAAGGTTTATTTCCAGTGCTATATCGATCATCTATTCAGCAAAAGCATTCTGAAGGGAAGATACACCAAAGTAGAAAGATGTGTAAGAGAGTTATAATTATATACTCTGCTTGATGGTACTGCAGATCATTTACCCCCCTTCCCAGAACTGTCACTGTTAACAAACTTAATTACCAACCCAATACTTAAGGCTTTTCTTTCCCATTGGCAGATGGCATATTTTTCACCACGTGCCTTAAAACAGACACCCAGCCACTTATGCCTACATGACTGGTTTTCCAGTTGGACCAATACTGAAGTTATAATTTATCACTTCAGATCTGAGAAAAAAAGTTTCCAATCTTCTAGGGCAGGGGAGGTGGGGGCAGTACTACATCTCACTCATAGTTTATTGCTGGCATGTTTGCTATTTTAGACAAATAAAATTGAAGTAAATTGTCCTGGACTAGTTGTGATGAACTCTCCACAGGTTCATTGGAAAAGAATACACTCCAGTGACTAGCACTGAGACTTAATTCAAAGGCTTCATAATGGCAGCTGCACCCTGATTTCAGAGCTAAACTTCCACTGAGTAAGAGATCACTACAGGCAAAATCTTAAAAAGTAGTGTCATTGGCAAGAAAACATAAGGATTATATTAAGTAATGCTCTCATTCAAACCCACAATCTTTTCATTTTTCATGCTATTATTTTACAAGATCACTCTTCACTTGATGAATAGGACCGTGTAAATACAGGTCTAAGCAGATTTGTAATCTGTTCAAGTATAGAAATTCTTTAGTTCCTACATCTTTTTCAAAACCAAACATATTCATTGAAGCGACTTCCAGTTAGATCTCACATGTATATTAGTAAACACACAGAGTAAATTCAGTACAAAATATTAGGTAAAGACAAATCTTGCAGAGTCAGTTATTTCTCAGAATGCTTAAGGTTAATGACATCAAGCAGACATTTACAGAAATCACATCATTCAGAGGCTTTAAGAACTCATTACTCACAGTTGTAATCCATTTTCTTAATCCAATGAACGGTATTGAGCAATAAAACATTTTGGTCATCTGCTGCAAAAATGTTTCATAAATAATTATTTTATTCACTGATGCTATAACAACAGAATTAGTTGTGAAATTAAATTATTTTTGGCTTAGTATAACTACTGTAATTTGATATTTCCCATTTTAACAGATGAATTATAACATACATGGTATGAATATGTATCTGAAATCATTACACACATCTGTATTTAACACACTACAATAAAGTATAGAATGTTTGTATTAATACAAGTAGATCTTCTGAAATACAGTCCTGACATTCTATTGTAGAAGATGCTTGGTTTTCTTGCAGTTCTTATTATTAATACACTGGAAAAATTAGAGGTTATGCTCAAAAAACCAGTTTCCTTCTCCATAATTTAATCAAAATACTTTTCCTTGAAGTTTAGCAGGAAATGAGGTTTTCAGAATGCTGCCTATCCCCATCTCCCTGACAAACTTTTAATTCACTTGCCAGTTACAACCAATTTGATGGAGGAGAGATAATTCACAAGTACTTAGGTCTTACAACTTTCCTGAATATTTGAATATCTTTCTGGGTTTGATGAGAAGGAAGAAACCTCATTGGCACAAATACTGATGAAAAAGTTGTAACTTAGCAGTTCTTAGCTTACCAAATGGTCAGTACTTACACATCTTCAATAGCAGAGGTAACCATGGATCCTGTCAGCAGTCAAGAGAGGTGAAAAGGGAAAGGTGGTGGTCTTGCATAGGGAGAGGATAAGGGAAAGGAAGTTGGGCGTGTACCACAGTGAGATATGGGTATCATGAGGGTGGCTTAGAGACAGAGATACAGATCAAATGCAAAAGAGGACAGGGGAAGCCCCCATCATCATCTGCAATGGAATGGGGACATTGTGGAATAAGAATTTAGGGACACAGCACAAGATTTGTAAGTAGCCTGATTTCAGGAATTGCTTTGCTTATAAAACAATTTGTTTAGCCACGTGTTTATATGAAGTAACCATTCTGTCATGTCAGGTACAATCTAACACACTGGGAATAAACCACAGCTGAAAGATACAAAAGAAATAGAACTACTATTAAAATGTTGTTAATGCTTCTCACATGAGTTGAAAGATAACAATATGATTATCAATAGGTAAAAGCTGGATGGAACTTCAGAAAGTTAACTTAAGCAGAACAGCTCCTTTAGATTTGGTTTTAATGTGGAAGACTTAGGCTTAGCTTTAGTGCGGAGCACTCTTTGTTATCTTGTTTAAATTTTCCAGACAGGTTTACCCATCCCTAATGAATGATGTATTTGCCTAATTAGCCTTTTACCCCTTTACTGAGTATATAGCTGACATGAGCCTTGTGAAGAGTCTACAATAAGATCAGAGCTCCAACATTACCTGCTTCTCCCCCCACCAGCCTTAATGATATTCGTAAGTACCAACTGTTTACAGTTCAAGCCCCACAGGAATCAAAAAAAAACCCCACCAAAACACCACTGCTTATCAAGACTAAGAAGAAGAAAAATGCTGAGCAGCAGCTGTCAGAGTGGGAGGACAAAGACTGAAATGAGAGAAGAAACTGCCAATATCCTTTAAAGTATCCTTAAGAAAATTAATCTCTTCTCTCAAAGCCATTTTTTCAGTCTTTTAAACTGCTACAAAAAAACCTGCATGACTATTTACTATTATATTTTCATGTATATGTTCTCCACTAGAAAACCTGTCAAAAGGTTTGCATGAAAAAAAAAATAAATCTCAAGCTTTGCAGACAGAGTAGTTCCACGGCTACCTTGAAAAACACTCCGGCACAAATACAGACTTGCATACATATAAACATTTAAGAAAAACTGCAGATTTAGAACACAACACATGACTCCTTCATAGTCCTTAAAATATGTTCAGATGACAGCACTGAAGCCAGTATAGGAGAAATTCTGCTGTTTATAACTCCACTCCTTTCTCTCACAAAAAAGGGCACAACGATGGGACTTGACAGACTCATACCATTTTGCCATTGTTGCTACAAATTTTTTACTTAATAATTCATTATGTTTTATCTAGTTAATGTTTAACTTCCACTAAACCATTCACAATTCAAAACTGGTCAGGTAATTTGGTAAGTATTCCTTCAGGAAAAAAAAAACACAAACCAACAACTTTTATACATATATATAAATATATATATACACACACACATTGTGTACACACACAGACAAAAAATGTTCTGGGAATGTTAAGAGTGCAAAACTGAGTGCCCAAGAGAGAAAAAATGCCCTTAGAGGTGTTCATGAAATCTAGTGTATCTTTCGCAAGGTCTAACCCAATGTACTCACCCATGGTCTAGCAGGGTTTAGAACAGCACATCTCCTGGCAGACAGAGCTCTCAACAGTTTTAAGGTTAGCTGGCCCAAGATGTTTATTTTCAAATACTAAGCTCTAATCCTCATCAAGTCCGACAGCTGAGTCAAAACCTATTATACTGGAATGATTAAAGTCAAAGAGGAATCATGATTCTGTGACCTTCCAAAAAAAGAGGAAGCATGGCTTCAGCAATACGTACCAAGATACATAAAGTATTGCCAAATTTTATGTTAATTTATAAATTATCTGATGCCTTGTGCTCAAACCATCATAAGCTATTGTCTGTATTTGTACATGCTTTCTTCAGGTCATTTTTCAATGGTAGCCTGCTTACATAAATACATACTTCTAAAAAAATTTTTTTTCAAAATTAGCTTTATAGAATACCCAATTATGTCTCCAACACATACTCTAGACTTTCCCTTTCCTCCGTCATCTACTGGCCATAAAACACAAGCACATTTAACTTCAATTCTGACAATTATTCCATATTTTAAAATTCAATTTCTAGTTAAATCTTCACAAACATAAGGAGAGAGAATTTTAAAAACAAACAAACAAACAAATAAACAAAAAAATGCACCAAACCCCATGAGATTAAATGCAACATTGGAAGAATATATATTACCATGCTTGAACACAGGATAAGATTTGTCTGATTTAACTGAAGCAGCCCAGGGATTTTTCCACAGAACATAAATAAATTTAAGGTCAAAGAAAAGAAAAAAGATTCATCTGCTACCTCTCTAATAGACTATATTCTTAGCACGAAACCAAGAGGGACCAAAAAAGATAATAATAAATTTCAAATAGCTTCTATGTTTCATGGACCAAGAGATAAAGACAAATGAGAATGGTCTTCTGAAAGCATATACCTGTCCAGACTGGCATCGCTGCTAAACATTCAAATGAAAAGAAGGAAGAAAAAAGTAACACCATTTCAAAGTATTAAAAAAACCCACATAAAGCTTTTAGATTATATTAATGTTGTTCGCACATTTAAAAAATGAACAACACAACAGATGTATTATAACCACATACTTTATATAGACTACAGTCCTGAATTTGCATGAAATCAAATGTCTCATCTGGAGAATGATCTGACTAATAGTCTATTACAATTTGCTTGCTTTGCTTTCCACAGTGTTTTTTCCATTGCAGAAATGCATGTGGTAGTTACACTGTTTTCTCCAGAAAATATTGTTAAAAAGTAATAACTATAAAAGAGGTATCTGGTAGCCAACTTATGTATGTTTTAAAAATAACTAGAAATTTTTCTATTTACTAGGAAAATTCTCTATATCTCAAAATATTCAGAAAAAGGAAAAAGCCAAGAGCAGATACACGAAAAGGCTTGAATTGATTTCAAATGGTATGTAGGACTTTGGAAGATCTTCAGATGCAGTCATACCTAATGTCTAAACTATTTATCACAGTTCTATTTTACAAAAAAAGTTTCAACAACTTCTTTAAAAGGAAAAGGGAGACTAAGCAGTCCTTCATTACCTGAAGCAAAGTGTACAATAAAGCAAAAACTTCTAATAATTCCAAATGCATCTCAAGATGTAAGCTCTATTTATTTCAACAGGTAGCGATCACTTTACCTGCCATTCCCTCTCTTAATACTTTGAAGTCTGGTGGTTCTCTGTTTTATTCTATCTTCACATCCTGTACTCCATGGTCTTTGCTGTGTTCTTGGCCCCATATGAGCCTGCCTCTTCATATATCTTGTTATGTATTTACAGGCAATATTTATTTGCTATATAGACTGCATGTGTCACACACTGAAATTATGCTTCTCAAAAACAGCATAGTGGGGTTTGTAACAATATTCAAATATGCAAGCACCACTCATTGAAAAACCAGTCATTTTACAAACTTTAATAAAATAATTATTATGAGAATTCTGCAACAAACGTCTATTGCATCTATTAACCGAGAAAGACACTACAACACAGTAAAATGAAATAGAGCTGTGTCAACTAAAAAAGGTATTTCTCTTTAGTCTAGAGATATGCCTAAAATACAGAGTTATTTCTCTCTCCATTCAGTTTCTTCAACATAGATTTTTTTATGGACAACCTGCATATTTTTCACTCAGAATTACTTTGGCTGTTTTAGCCATTATGTATATATATATGTGGGCTGCCTCATCGAGTGTAGCTCCACTAAAAAGAAATAATTTAGGTTGAAACTCTGTAAAACATGTGATTGAAAAAACATCCCATAAGGAACAGTTACTATATAACATAGATTTACATACAGGAAAATAAAGGCTGGAATGCTTTAAATAGGCCTAATTTTAAAAAAAGCCATATAAAAATAAGCAATTCTAATTAATTCAGGTACTTTTTTTTCCCGTAATCTCTGAGTATTTTAATGGTCATGATCCTAATTACTATGCAGGATACTGCCAGCTGATGTCAATGATATCTGCCCATATGTAGCATATATTACTTTTCAAAATCTAATATAATGTATCACAGAACCAGAGGATGTTTTCAGGAGGACACAAGGTTAATGGGATCTTTTAAGAAAAACATACTGACTGAGCTTATATTTAGGACTTCCACTTTTATATAGCTTTGGAAACATTTTCCCTAGACAGCAAGCAGGACAAGTTACATAGCCCCTTGAGGATGGCTGTTAAATATTTATCTCTAGAGAAATCTACTGATGACAATTCTTAGTCATAGTATCAGAAGTTACAGTCATTTCTACCAGCACAACCAATATCTGACATCAATCCTAAAATTCAGTTCTGCTCTTTCTTATGCATCCCAGTAAAGGGCACCAGGCAATCTCACTTAATACCATGCTTGCCAGTTCCTTTGCAGAGAATGGTATACAGCATGAACTGCTGTGCTTGTCAGGCTCTGTTTTGTTAGGTTTACTACAGTAACCTCACTAACTCCTGCCAACACACAGTTAAAAATATTTGCACAACACTAGCAAATGATTCTGCAGCATCATACCAGACTACTTGCCCTTGATTAGAAACATTTGCTGGAATGAGGTTATTTTGTTTGAGTTGCAACCAAATACATTACCTTGTGTTACTGTGATTCATGCATACAGATTCTAATAAAAATTTTAGTATCTTGTGCATAAGAGAATATTTAATGTTTTAAACCAAAGAAGATTTTAGCCTGAATGCTAGGCAGTATCATGCTCTCCATGCCTTGATTATTCAAGTATCAAATCCTTACCAAGCTATCAAAAAAACATGCTATTTGAGAAGTATCAGTTTTTAAGAGATTAATATGCTCTTTATGTGTAATGGTGGCTAAACCACTAAAGATCAGCTTGTATTTTATTTATTAAAAATAGGAGACTTTATTATCAGTCTTTTAAAATTGTAAGCAATAGGCTTGGAGGATCTGAATACATAAAAATCAGTTGTTGCAATTAACAGATAGTTAAGATGAAGGATAGAATCTAATCATGTCCAAAATAACATGTATATTCATAAAGATGGGAAAGCAGCCAGGAGTTCAGTGGTGAGAGAACTATTACAATCCACAGGAGAAGAGTCAATATATTGTTTTGAAAAATTGCATTAAATTATGCTTTTATGTTTCTCTGCAGGCAGATGTACTACCAAAAAAACCCAAAGCTATTACGCCAATTTTTTTGCACCAGGCTTTACAAGAATTGTCAAACTCTAGTAACTACTATTTGCAGACAAGACTAATAATTTTCATTTAATGTTTTTAAAATATATGCGATTGTACATGACCTCTCCCGTTGTTCCTACCCTGAAGAGCATATGCCTATCAACAATGTATCATTTAGGGACAAGTACTCGTGCATTAATGATACTTCTAAAATTTCACTTGTAAAATATCTTCATCTAGCTCTTGAATTACTCTCTTGCTGCATTCTACTCATTAAATTATCCCTCCTATTTTCTCATCATCACTGCAAACATACTTATGGACACCCTGAAAATGTAGAGAAGTACTAATGCAGCAACATTCACAGCATCATCACAAATCTTACTTTATACCAAGAAAATAAATATACTAGCTGCATATTTAATTTGAGAACTAGCAATTGATTTCAGATGAAACTGTATGCATTTAGAAACTGACAGGATCATATTTTTTGGTTACCACATGATAAAATTCCTAGCCAGGAGACCTGTCCAGAGCTCCCATTTGTGAAGGAAGACTGAACAAACAAACCAGCCTTCATTGCAACTTGCTGTTGATGGCTGCTCCACATTTCAATCGAAGAAGAAAATCAGTAATTCAAGTTCTCACATTCTGTACCACTGGGCTTTCAAGATGACCGCTAGCACTAGTCTGCCTATGGCACCTCTTCTCCTACTGCAGCCTGCACCTCCCTTCAGCAGTACTTGCGAAAAACAGATTGTGAACAGCTTTACTGCCAGCAAGACCTTCACTGTAGATACAGCCTGCATGAGTCAGAGCGTCCTTGTGGTGCTCTTGCTTACATCATTTGGCACAGCAGTTTAAATATACAGCAAAAAAGTCCTAGGACTCCGATGGCTGCATGTCTAACAGGGGGTCTCTGCCATCAGGGCTGCTGCAGAGTTTAGTCCCCAACAGCCAGAATAAAGCTATCTCCATTAGCCAAACTAAAAACATTCAGTGTGTATCAAGTATTTCTTAACTGTGCATTTTTCCCACAATACTCATTAACCTATGATGCTTCTGAATTACTGAAGAGAATTAGCAAGCTCTACTCTATTGTTACTACACACAGCAAATCCTCAATTCAAATATTGGGAAAAGTTATATCCAGCTATTACCACAAAAATCTAAGTGTGGTAATAAAATGATGATTTTACTAAAACTATCAATATTAGTGACCTTAATATGAAAAGAAATCTTACCTATAAGATTTTTTTCTCCTTTTGGAAAGGAATTGCTCTGTTACAACATAAATGGGTTAATACTAAACCCAGAAAAAAACTGCAGAAATTTGTTTCACTAATCTTGTTTTGTTTGATCTTCAAGATATCAGACAAAAAAATTCTTGGTAATCTTAAATCCAATTTACTTGGAAATTAAGTATTTTTGAAAACCACTGTCAACTACTTCCAGCTACTGAAGTCATTGGACAGGTCAGTTCTGCAACCTGTACGTAACAATTTAATGAACATGGAAGAAAGAACTGCATTTAAGTCTATTACTGGAGAATGGCTTTTGATCATGTTTTTTAGACTGAACATAGGGTGGTCTAAAATTGTATTTCAGCTTTGTGAACACTATTTGAAACATTTAACAAGATATTCTTGAACCTTATTGCCACATATTTTTTAAAAAGGTTCTTTCTTGTCTAATAAGTTGATTGTTAGAGTGCATTTCCAATCACAAAGTAACATATTTGGGGTGTTAAATGCTTCTAATTCTAAGAATTAGTTATGCAGTAGAAACATTTCTTCCATCTATGAACAAGAATTTGTTCAAAATGCATACCATCTGTGTAATACTAGCACCACCAGAGTTTTTGCGTGAATCTTCCCTGGGGAAATATATAGATTTTTAATCATCTATTGCTTCCTTTTGAACTATACATAAGTGATTTATGAAAAGGATTTTTCAGGCATGCCATCAGTCAGATAGCTTTAGAGAGAAATATTAGGTTCTGAAAAACATTTTTACACTACTACTTGGACACTCACAAAAGCAATCACCTCCTCTTGCCAACTTCCAGATTATTATGTAACATACCCAAGCTTTTACATTTATTCAGCATACACAACTGTGGTTCAATTTGGCACATTTTTTGGTTTTTAAATATGAATAAGAATGCTTCAAAGAATAAAACTGAGTTGGGAAATATTTATGTGAGAAGCTGAGTATGGATTAAAATTACTTGGCTTCAAAAGTAAAATTATATGATGTTTAATTTACTTATTTATGAAGTTGTATTTGTTCAATTTAAATCTCTAATCTCCTTTGAGAGAGTTTGGCTTTGCAAAATGATAATCTGTTCCTTTATTTCTATTAGTTGTGATTTATTCTGATTCATTCCTTTGTTGAAAAATGCTAATGAAAGCAGATGATGCTGAAGAGATCAACAAGCCACAACAGCCGATACAACTATTGGTATGAAAAAAGGGGAAAGACCGCAACATAGTCAAGCAAGAAATCTGAGTCAAAGATGTCTAGGGAGACATTGGTCATGAAGAAAACCAAGCTGGAGAGGGACTCAGCTGCCAGGCTGAACTGGAATGACCTCACTTCTTGATAACTCATCTCAAAACGTCTTGCAAAGACGCACAGCAAATTACATTTCTCCTACGGGTATATATTTAAGAGAGATGAAGAGCTAAAACCAACCTTGCTGGGCTTTGATGATGAGGTTCTAGGGAGGCAAGCCATTGCTGAAGTCTTTTGAGACATGCAGATGTATGGATATATGAAGGACAGATTGACAGCAGCTGTACTACTCTGTACACGTTGTGAGAATGCATGTAAAAATTCCAAAATCAGACATACAGGCTTTTTAGTTGGTTTATTTCCCTGTCACTAGTTGCTTATGTATTTACTGTACTCCTTGGGTAAGATCCTCATGACTACTGTCATGCCTGTACACTAGGATGAGAAGGCTATGCCATAAAAGCCTTCTTCCAATACCAGCATCACAGAGTCATATAGCTGCAGTCACAAACTCATTGTAAACATTTGTGACTCTTTCTAGGGTCAAGACTTCAGTTTGCAGCAAGACAGACAGAATTTGCCACCAAATAACAAAGACCCTGAGAAATACCTTAATTACATGAAGAATTTTTCCATCCTCTAAGAGGCTCAAAAAACCCTGCAAACCACTGTCACTGGTCTGCATATTTTGTCCTTATGAGACTATTTCTCATGGGCAAGCACAGAATATCAAGCCTTCTGCCTTTCCCACGGAAGCTGAACAATCTTTCAGTCATACAGTAATAGGTTTGGGGGAGAGTCCTTATTTCTGGACTTCTATTGTGTTTTTTTTAAATCTGTAGAGTGAACAAAGAGTAGGATACACTCCCTCTTCCTTCCTAAACAGAATTAAAAACAGTTTCCTCAAGCCCTTATGGGCATCACCATAGATGTTTTGTGTTCTGTGACTTAATGGAGTAAGAGGTTCATTCCACGGTCTGTCCAGTCTTTTGCAGGAATGAATTCCATAGCTCCCAAGAAATTTTTGTCTCAACCAATCACAAGGGTTCCCATATTTGTCTTTTTATTACTGTGGTGGGACTTGGCAGAGTCCATAAAAGGCTGCCATAAAGGGCAGAGCCATGGGAGAGAAAGTCAAATCCATATAAAATGTTGAATTAACTAAGACCTCAAGCTTTGAGGCTCTGTGTTCACTACAGAACAAATGCAAAAAGCAGACCAACATGGTAATGTGTTCCTAGCACTGCTGAGGTTAACTCCTGAACAGAAATATCTGGCAGCTGTTATGAAAGTTTCTAGAGAACTAGCTGTAAGGTCAAACAAGAATTACTGAGGAAGGGAGTGGATCTTGTATGTGGGAGGGAGTACAAAACTGTTATTGTTTTCAAGTGAACCACTGAAAGAATAACTTTGAATGGAATTACACAGTAAACTAAACAACAAAAAGGATTTTATAGCAACTGCTCTCAACTTGGGGTGGTTTTATACATATGTGTATACACACACACACACACACACACACACACACGTATTTTCTTTTCTATGTTGAAGGACTTATCCTTTTCCTAATCCAGCAATGGTCAGAACTCTTCTCAAGCAAGCTTCAAAATAAAAACGGTCCTAGTTACCAGAAAATCTTCTGCAGAGTCCAGTTTCTGTGCTACCAGTTTCAGCACCAAGCATACCACTTCAATTTTTACACCAGTGTCACAACCCTTGGGTCATGCCTCTGCATAGAGAGAGTACGGTTAGGTGTTAGATTTCAAATTCATGTAATAAATCCACCACAGAGGCTTTATACAGAATCATAGACCCTAATCTTTGATTCCCATTGATTTCAAGCAAGAGGATCTCAGGAGTGAGATCAGCAGTACTGTCTCCCAAGACAAAGTGCCTTGTTTTAAAGGAGTAGTATGTATGCGTATCTCTAGTTACTTTATAATTTGTTCTTTCATAGCATTATCATTCAGTTTTATTTTAAATATTACAATTATCCTTCTCTGGGTTTGGCAATTAAAGCTCCAAAAGTACTGCTACTTACCTTACTGATAATAAAAACTTTAAAAATAACGTGTCCTGTGTCTGCAGCTTTCATCTGCTCCAGATAAGATAAAGGAGGGGAACAAGATTTCCTTAGAAGGAAACTGGACTCGGTTAAGAAATTATATTCTAGTTTTCTCTAACAAGTGAGGGGAAAAAAATATATCCCCCAAAACACTTTCCTAGCAGTATTTTTAAAGATACTCTCTTAATCCAAAAGAATATATGTAAATGAAGCTTGTATGTTAAGACCTCATGCAGTCAATTTTAATGCTTCAAAAGTTTCAAGAAAAACACTTCAGATGTCTTCCATTTTTTTTCATTTCTTTCCATCCTCAGTTCTGGTATCAGAACCATGTTTTCAGATTAAAACTTCTAAGTGTATTTCTAAACTACAAAAAGGAGGACAAGGGCAGGGAAGGGGACACTTAATTTATTATCTTTTCACATTAGAGTTACATGGAAACTTAATGATATACCAAGCTATAAACCTTGTAGCTGGTACTATATTAATCAACTGTCTACATGAGAAGTCAGATAAATATATAATCCTATTTCTGCATTGCAGATTTTATATGTCCCTTCCTCAGGTTGTTGGTTCTTTTTTTGTATTATTTTGTAAACATTGCTTGAGGGGGGGCAGGTTCCACAGTGAGGTAGGTAATGGCATAGTAACTATAGCTTCCTAAAAATCAAATATTAAGAACCTTGAGAAGCTAACCGAAGAAATAGGCAGCAATTCAATTTCTGCAGCAAAGAGTACCTTTTTTTAACAGTCTGAGCCAATTTGTTAACACATTGTCCCTTCACCAAGGTTAAGTCTGTTACCAGCCACAGGCAGCAGCTGGCCCACCCAAGCTTTCCCCCCAGCTTGGGTATGAGCCAGGTCCCACCTGCATATTGAAAGAACTTCATTTGAGACAGACTCCAGTGGTGTCTATCGACATGTCACCTATTGTTATATCACATATTCCTGGAAAAAATATACTCCCCTCTTTTGTCTTCCCATTTCAGCCCAAATATGTAAATAAATTCCAGCCCTCTACATTCTATAGCTATCTCTAATATTTAAGCACTACACACAACAGACAAAAATAACTAATACTATTTTGGATGAACCAACACAAGATTTGAAATGAAATGAACAGAAGATTCTGCAAATAGTGGCGTATACACTTAAACTGAGTGCCCTGAGGACTAAAAGCTCCCCACATATGTTTAGTGATAAGACCTCAGCTCAAAACCCCTATGCCCTGAAGGGGAATTCCTGGTGCTGCAATAGAAACATTAGGGCAGTCCTTTCATGTTCTCTCAGGTCAATCCAGGACGCATAAGGCAGCCCCCTCTGCTTTGCTCATCCATGACAAGGAGCTCTGTCCTGCCCAATACAAAATAATGCAGTATGGGGATGAAAGAGGCACCAAACATTTAGTATGAATCAAAGATAATAACCTGCAAAACTAAGAGTTTGCCCCCAAGCCTATAGGGAAAGCTGGGGGATATATTGCATGGAAATTAGGCATATCAATACTTTGTAATCCTCCTGCTCCAATAGTTTCTTTTTATGTTATTTTCAGCCATCTTATTTGGTAGTTGTGCTAATTTAGCACCACCATTTTATCTTGCAGTTCTCTGTGTAACAATTTACCACCACAGCATTACAGAGGCAATTAGTCCTACCATAATGCAAATGCTCTCCTTGGGTAGTGCAACAATTTGCATTGCACCTAAGAAGCCGCACACAATTCTCTTCGAATTTCCCAGGTTAACTAAACTATTCATAAATAGGTATTCCTTTAAGTGCTGATGAAAGGGGGATGACAATCTTATTTCATTGTGAAAAGCAACACAAAATCATTATTTCATTGCAACTGCATTTCACTAGTCCCTTAATATCAAACATCGTTTGATACGTTTTTAGAACAACATGCAAAATCTTCATTATAATTCAAGCAGAGGAAAGGAATGCAGTAAGCGTGCAGTGTAAAATTACATAGTTTTCCTTGGCCAGGATGAGAGTTTTTTCCCAAACTGACTTACAAAGGACACAAATCAATGCTGACTCCTGACATTTGGGATCACACATTTCCCAAGTAGACTGGAACAGTTTAATGGGAACACTGTTTTCTTCTAATTACCTGTGACACAGTGTACCATTCTGAAACACAAGTTGTAACAGTAGCAGAGTATTTTTATTGTGCTTCATCAGCACCAGTGTTTGTGTCAAGGTTAGTTAGATGCTGAGCATGACCATTACAATATATTCATCCATCCTGCGAGACAAATGATATATATTGGACAAGCCAAAATAAACAGTCACCATATTCCATAAAGTGTAACACTTTTCTCAAGATCCACTAATGCACAGAAATCCACTGCAACAAAGACTGGATGGCCATGTCTGCTTTTGAAAGGCAATAGCCTGAGGTAATCAAGGCAACAGGAATGGAAGTCCTCACTGTTCCTATTCATGGAGAAATGTGCCACAGCTGTAGGTGAAAAATGGCTTAAATGCAGAATGCAGCAGATAACTGGATGAGTGGGAGGTTGTAAGTACGTCTAAAACTGTTCAACTCTGATGCATAAGCCTGCTTCTTGCTGGCTGCAACCTGAATGGACTGGTTGCAAATTTTGGTAATGCTGGGACTAAGCAACAGTGGGACATCCAATTAATGAAGAGACATGAGAGAGCACCACCAAAGAGACTAATCACATGTGCTTCTGCACAGAGACTAATGAGATTTTAGAAACTGTGGCCCTCAAGTTCCAGAAGGAAGAGGAGGCTGAACAGAAGTGTTCCCCAAAGAAGTGGCCAGAGAAAAGAAGGGCATCTGGGACAAAAAAAAAAGTGAAGGCTGGACAAAAGACTCTGGAAGTAAGGGGAGATCCTGGAGTTCTGAGATGCATGGAGACAAGTGCCAGGGGATCCCGAGGACAGCCTCTATGTAAGATCAAGCAGGGTAAAAGCTCTAAGCTTACTGGATCTTGAATGAATAAAACCCAATATCCAAATCCAGTATGGGTTGTCATTTCCTGCCTCACCTGTGACAGCTGGCTGACTCAGCTCTCTTGAAGAGAGGATGTCTGCCCTGACACCAAGCCCTTACTCCCGGTCAGCATGAGCCTACACTTGTGGTTCTTCATTTGCTGGATCAGCTTCAATTAGCCTGTTGGCTAATGGAAAAAGTTTGAGGTATTTCTACTTACACTTTTCCAAGAACACTTAAGACTCACTCTATCTGACCTTATATTTAAAGGCCAGTATAAAATTCCTATTCTATTATAAACTGACGGTGCTATGGTAGTATGCAGAGAGACTTAGCTTTCACCTAAAATAATTGTTAAACCAACCCAACGGGCAGTTTAACCACTACTTTAAAGTTGTCTCTAGCAAGGTGGGAACTGTCTTATCAGACTTTGGCTGGGGTATACAGAGGGAGCAATCCTTAAAGACAATTAAAAATGCTACATCTCGTCCTAAACTGAGGTACAAAGTTTGCACTGAATTGTACTACGGAGCACAGTTCAAGTAAGAGCATGGAAGATAACTTATCATACTGAAGACAGCTCTTTTCTAAGGAAAAATCTTCTCGGATGAAGTGTATGTATGAGGAGTGTCATTTACTTCAAATGCCTAACTAATTTCCAGACATCAGGAGCTAGGAAGGCCAGAGAACTGGGCAGGAGATGATGACTGTACTGAAATATCTCTTTGCCCAACATCTAACAGATAAGCATCTTCCCTATTCTGTTTCCTCATACTGTGTGATAGATTTTTCAGCAAGATTCAAATCATATGGGACTAAAACTCATTTAATTTTTAATTCATTTCATATGGTTTTATTTTTAACTCACTTTAATAGAAATGCAGTGAATGAAATTATCAATTGAAATTACTTCATCAGCTGTGAGTCTTCATTCTTTAATATATAAAATAAGCTTTTAGTAAACCTAAATCACCGATTTTTCTTTTTTGTCCTCAAAAAGTTTATATACATACCCATGTGCATCTAGGATGCTGATGCAATATATTGCAATGTCCACACTCTTAATTGTAAACATATCTAGGATATTGACCACATTTTGGCATTCTTTAGTAACACAGTGCTTCAGTTCTGGGCTGAATCTTGAAACTGCAGTTCTAGGTCTAATCCCCTCCTTCCAAGTGACTTCTTGCAATGCAATAGCCAAGCATCTTTATTAATGACCTGGATGATACAAATGAGCGCACTCTCTGCAAGTTCACAGATGATACAAAATGCGGCTGTGTGGTTGGTGACACTAGATGGTTGAGCTGCCTTTCTCTGGGATCTCAGTGGGCTGGAGCAATGGGCCAACAGGAACCTCAGGACATCCAGCAAAGGGAAGTGCAAACTTCTGCCTCTGGGGAGGAATAACCCAGGGCAGGACAGGCTGGAGGCCAACTGTCTGGAAAGCAGCTCTGCAGAAAAGGCCCTGAGGTTCCTGGTGGACCCAAAGTTGACCGTGAGCCAGCAACATGCCCTTACAGCAAAGGTGGCAAACAGCCTCCTGGGCTGCATTAGACCAAGGATTGCCAGCGTGCTGAGGGAGGTGAGCCTTCCCCTCCACTCAGCAGTGCTGAGACCTCTGGAGTACTGTGTCCGGTGCTGGGCTCCCAGTACAAGGGAGACAGGGACTTCCTGGAGCGAGTCCAATGAAGGGACACAAAGATGACAAAAGGACTGGAGCACCTGACATGCAAGTTGGAGGTTGAGAAAACTGGTACTGTTCAGCCTGGAGAAGAGAAGGCTAAGGGGGGCCTTATCAATGTGTATAAATACCTGATGGGAGGGAGTCAAGAAGATGGAGCCAGACTCTTCTCAGTGATGCCCAGTCAAAGGCAAAAAGGCATTGAGAGCAAACAAACATGGAAAATTCCACTTAAAGATGAGAAAACCACAAGGGTGGTCAAACACTGGCACAGGTTACCCAGAGATGTTGTGGAGTCTCCATCCTTGGAAATACTCAAAACCTGATGGGACCTGAGCAACCTGCTATAGGTGACTTCACTTTTGGCAGGAGGGGTTGGACTAGATGATCTCCTGAGGTGCCTCCCAACCTCAACTACTCTGTGACTCTGAAATCAGCTAACTTGTCCACCCATCTCACCTTCGCCATGTGTGGAAAGGAGACAATAGGTTAAAAAATGCACAAACTCTTTCAAATAAAGCACAATTATTACTGTTGGTCCTCTTCTAGGTTTTGACATGAACTGCTTCTAAGATTTCTCTGATAGCCTGGTGCACAATCCTTATACTCTGTAAGCGTGCAATAGCTACTTTAAAAACAAGGAAAAACACTTTGCTAGCATGATGAACTTGTTCATATAGGATGTGGTAGAAGGGAAGTATTTTGTAACTTGGTTACCATTTCTGAACTATGCAAGGTCTGATATTTAAGCAGGCATCCCACTTCACTTCTGAGTCTTCATCATTCACTGATCTGCAGTGTTATGAAGGAACATATACTGCATTTTACAGCGATGCCAGACTCTTAAAACTATTTTCCTATTATTGGGCTATTTTTAAATATGCTTCATTCCTTTTATGATAAATTGATTCTTTTTCTTCAACTGCAAATCCCCAGTTTTAACACACAAAACAAGTTCATATATCAAGAAAAATAACATCAAAGCATGCATTTTCCCCTAGACATGAGTAAAATGAGTAAAACTTCAAACAAAAAACCTACAGCTCTTGAAATCACACCATATGTTTATGCTTTGTATAAAAGGGCACCAAACTTTACAATAAAAATTACAATAAAACATTACTGATCATCTTCATTGCTTTAAGTATGAAATTAAAGCCTATGTATTTATATAAGCTATATAAGCCTATATATCCTTTCTTTGTATATACTTGCATATAAAAACATCTAGCATACAAAACGTTCTATTATGCAACCGTTCTGCTAAGGATATATTATCTTTGAACACAAGGTATACATACATGATACACAAGAATAAATTCTATACAGTCTTACAGTGTTGATCATCCATGCTGTGCTTAATAAAGCCCTGGCAAGTTGAATCCAAGCTGAGATTTCCTAATCACAAGCACAATGCCTGGACTGCAGGTGCTGCAGAGGCAGCAAACCTATCCCGGTCACACAGATTTCTGTTGCTCAATTTGCATCCGAGCCATACTGACAGGGAGCCTCCATTCAGAGTGGATTCATTGCTACCTTCTTGGCTCAACAAGAAAAGAACCTTAATGAACACATGAGAGACACTTTAGCAATACATTTTAATATATGAACTAAACAAAACCACCTCTCTAGGAGCAGATGGTTTCATCATAATCACCCTTAGCTTTTTTTAACTCCTTTTTCAGTTGATGTATTATTCAGAAATGTGTAATTTTAATCGGGTTTTTTCAGTTGATCAGATCATATATAATTTGAATATAATTAATCAGCCAGAAAGGCATAACAATACTTGCTAAATTCCAGTGAACTGTAATATCCTTTTTTGTCTCTCCTTGAAAACATATTGAAAAATCTGGCAAAAGGCAAGCTTATTCTCTATAAGGTTCCACAGTTGGGTGAATCAAATAAACTGCTTTCTTCCAGTCTGACCTGGGTAAGTATTTAATTTATTAAAAGGAGGTGGGTTCAATTTACAGAACTATCAGCTGCTGGAGTCATACTGCAGTACAATGGGGTTTCAGTGAGTGTGAGAGATAGTTACAAGGTCATGACTTCTACATTTATTTCAAAATGTAACAAGGAATTACTACATACGTGACTGACATTTGACAATATGAACTACAGGGTGAAAATAAAAGAAGTGAAAACACTTGTAACATTCTTATATATTAGCAGAATGTATGCAGTATTCAGACAGGAGAATTATTTTTTTAGTATGACTAAAAAGATGTTTGCTTCCCAAATTCAACAGTACTGGAAAAGATAAGCTGTATATTTTAAACGCTGGGGGAAGATGAAAGGGGAAAAAATAATCCTTCAAAACTGTTTCCTAGATACGCGATGTGAAATTTAAAAGAAAAAAGCACTCACAAAAGTCACTTCATGGAAGCTCTTAAAAGAACAGTATGATACCTAGTTCATCATTACTATGTGTTCTGTAACCTGTAATCCTACTGAGAAGCATGAAACTCTTCCAAATTGTTTCAACATACATGCAGGAAACCTTTTTATGTATGCAAAAAACATGAGAAATATCATTCAATTTCGATTTGCAACAGTGAAAAAAAAAGACCTTTTTTGTGAAAATGCAACTGTATTTACCACTGATGTGGGCCAAAATCAATTCTCCACAGAAATGAAGATATACGAAAAGGATGAAGAGAGGGCACACCAAACCAAAAAAAAAAAAAAAAAGGAACAAAATATTCATGCTGCATGACTATACACAACTTATCCACAAGCCTTATTTTACTGCCTTATTCACAAACTTACTCAATTTACCAGCACTACAGGGAAAATATGAAATGCTTCTTCACAGGTAGCAATTTTGATCAAAATGAGAAGAACACAAACAAAGTAAAAGCTCTATGTTATCAAAGATCTGCTGGATACCCGAGTCAAACAGTTATTTCAGAGCAAGATACAAGAGCTAGTCATGCATATGGATGACCTCTCACAAATTAAATGTTAATCAGGAATGCATCTCAACCAAAAAAAAAAAAAAACAAAACCCAACCCAAAAACCAAACCACCCCAAGTAGAACTGTAATCTCCTTGTACTAAGCAAAGACTAACAAAAAGCCCTCGTTATCAATTTCATACCGCATATATCTAATATTAACCACAAATGCCAGCAATAAGAGCGCAATGTTTCCATATTAAGCATGCCAGCTATCTTTCAAGCATCCTAACTTGTGTAATACCTCTGCAACCCTTTAAGAAAGCCCCTAACAGAACGTAATCAGGAGGTCAAATGACCAGAAGTCCTTATAAGCATGTAGCTCTTTGGATGCATAGGAATGGTAAAATGAACAGGTTTACCATGAAAGAATGCAACATTCCCTTTTAGCAACTTCAATACTTACCTTCCAGAAGGTATGGGAAGTACCGGGCTAAGCATCTGCTCCTGGTTGCTTAAGTGCTCCAGGACTGCCTACAGCCATCCTCTCATTAGTCCTCGGAAACGACGTGCAATGCACAAGCAACTGCCCCAGCTTGTATAGGACAAGTTAAAGTCAGTAAATCAGAGGTTGGGGAAGAGCTGTCTGCTGCCCGGGACCACTGGGCAGATGAGCTGCCAGCGCCGCAGGCAGGGATCAAACGCACAGAATCTCCCTTTACATAATAGGAAATGACTCCTGTAATCTTATGGTTTCTGTTAAAGCGTTGTGTGTTTCAGGAACAGCCAAAAGCTTTTCCATGCAGCATTCAGGGATTTGGAGCTGATTCTTCTTTTTGGGGGAAAAAAAAAAAAAATTAAAAAAATCTATCTGTCAGAATTTTTAGTTAGTACACCATACACCACAGAAAGCCTTTCCCCACCTTACCAGAGGAAACCTCATGCATGCTTAAAAGAAATTACATAAAAGTCCCTGTTTCTTTAACAGTACTTTCTCATCCATTTTAATAGAAAGGCAATGTTTGGGGTTTTTTAATCTGTGTGCCCTTTACTTTCAAACATACACCCTGCAAAACTATAAGCAGCTCTATAAATAAACCCAGTTGAGGATTACATATTTGCCTAACAAGAAATGTCTTTGCCTATCATAAGAGAACATTAGTTCAAG
>JANZLQ010000037.1:3771876-3789746 GCA_026212715.1 Elanus axillaris
AAGAACAGGACACATTATTTGGGGGGGAGGGGGGGGGATATTATAATGATATATTTCACTGTGGGTCACTTGTAAGATCATGTCACAAACACAGGCAAACTCCCCTTCACAGGAAACTGTTCTAGGACCAGCAGGCAAACTTGGGAGGCCAGAATTCAAGGCCTCATCTAGAAATTGTCCATCTGGATAACTAACATCACCATCCCTTTTTCCAGGGCTGATTCATAGACATGATCTCTTAGCATGGCTTTTGCTCCAAATAAATCTGTTGGATGTCTTAATGTCCAGTAATTAAACTGCAGATCATAGTAATAAAACCCCAACAGCCTCTGCCTATCTGAGGCTGGCATAAACTACCATGCTACTCATTCTCTGGCATATGCCTTACCTGCTGAATATGTGAAGATAATGCTAACATCCAAATCTCCATAAACATATAAAGAATGGGCAAAAATAAATTTAAAAAAAGTAAATTACTTGTAATAGGCAAAGTTTATTTCAATCACTCCAAAAAGGGGAACTAGAGTGGAAGAAGATCTGAAGTACTTGTAAACCAAAGACAGAAAAGCATCCTTCTTTTCTCTCTCCTCTTTAAACTGTTACAAGGCAGTTTATACATGGGCTGTTAAGGGTCTGATAATTTAAGACATGTCGTGGTTTAACCCCAGCTAGCAACTAAATGCCATGCAGCTGCTCACTCACTCCCCCGCCACCCCAGTGGGATGGGGGAGAAAATTGGGAACAGAAGTAAAACTCATGGGTTGAGATAAGAACAGTTTAATAGAACAGAAAAGTAGAAAGTAATAATGATAATAATAAAAACACTAATAAAATGACAAGAGTAATTGTAAAAGGATTGGAATGTACAAATGGTGCACAGCATAACTGCTCACCACCCGCCAACTGATACCCAGTTAGTCCCTGAGTGGCGATCCCCACACCCATGCCACCCAGTTATTTCCTGAATGTGACGTCCCATGGTACGGAATACCCCTTTGGCTAGTTTGGGTCAGCTGCCCTGGCTATGTTCCCTCCCAACTTCTTGTGCCCCTCCAGCCTTCTCGCTGGCTGGGCATGAGAAGCTGAAACATCCTTGACTTAGTATAAACATTACTTAGAAGGAACTGAAAACATCAGAGTGTTATCAACATTCTTCTCATACTGAACTCAAAACACAGCACTGTACCACCTACTAGAAAGAAAATGAACTCTATCCCAGCTGAAACCAGGACAAGACCATTAAGCATTTATCTCCCATTTCAGTTTAATAGTTTTGAAAGAGTCCAGCACTATCAGATAAGCAGCTGCTACTCAAATTCTACTTGAAATAGCATTGCTTCTTAGAAATTCATATATTTTGAATGATTCCTTAATAATTCCTATATACAAATAGTCTTTTTTTTTTTTTTAACACAGCATCATCCTACAAAGATAAACTGCATACCTTTGTTATACATCTGGTTGTTCTGTTGTCTGAGTCAGACATTCCGATCTCTAAAAGTATACAGCTTATAGAGTTATTTGCAAAAGCTCAAGGAAAATAAGATAATAAGTAAATAATATATTTTTATAGATATAAAATTGTATACAGTGAAACTACACAATTACATTCAAGGTTAGGATTAAGACATATATTTCTTGAACACTGATGTCTGTCTTCAAAGATGTTAGTTGACCTTGAGGATAAAAATAAATTTTGCAGTCCTGCATTGTGTCCTCAACTTAGTTCACTAAAGACATCTAAATGTTCTGTGTTTACCTACCACAAAACAGTTAAACACAGATATTCCATATTAATTATATTTAATACTCCTAACTTTGATTTGTGGAGAGGAAAACTAGGTTTCCCGAAAGCTGCTGTAACTTCCAATCATCTTATTCACAAGCAACAGAGATGCTTACAGCATTACGTTTAGATAAGGCAGTGATGAAAACCCTCAGCATATTATTAGTAAAATTAAATCCCACTGAGGTTTTCTTCCTCTTGCCATTTCCTTAATTCTAACTTAGGAACAACAACAGAAGATCATAATATAAGTAAAAGATAAAATAATATATAATAAAACATAATTCAGAATTCTATGATTTCCACTTTTAAATAATGGAATTTTTGTAAATACAGCTGCTGTGAATGGGGAGAGAAGACTCAAATACAAGCTTCCCAAAAATGCTGAGATATATACTAACACTGACTATCAAATAATTAATTCTCTAAAGAAACACCTAAATGCTAAGCTGAAATATTCTTTTTAAAAAGACAATGATTTCTCAAAGACACATTTTACACTAGCTGTTAGCCTTTGATTTTTCCTGGTTTATGAAAATCCTGGGGTCTCCCTTAATTAATGATCACACACGACACTTCATCTACTCAATGCTGGCTGCAGTCCATGGTGCCACCTGAAGTGTTTGCATTCATTTGCTAAGGTATTTGGTTGTCGTGTTTTAGCTGACTCCACTGAACCTGCCTTCAAGAGCTCTAAATTGTTTTAGAGCTGCCCAAAAGGTTGATTTCCAGCAACCTGACCCATCTTCCATTCAGTGTATTCACTAAAGTGAGTAACAACACCTTCAATTGCCAAGAACAATTTAATTTCCTATGAGAAAACAGACTGTGCATTCACAGGCTTAACTGGAAAAAAATTCATAGCAACTTTACACGATACTGTACCAGATCAGAGTTCCACCTATTATTTAAACTAATAAACATACAGAACCCTGTAGCTGTCCAAAGGAATTTGTCATAAGAGACAACGGCATCCCTTGGTTGTCAGAAAGACCATTTTATAGCTAAATACATGTCCTATGCATAGGCAAAAGGCTGAAACACCCATCCCACATCAGATCTGTGGCTGTACTCTCAATAATGTCATCTGAAGTCTTGCCACCGATGCTAGCAGAAAGCAGAACACTCCTTATAATCCAGAACAGTTTTCAGAGAAAATGTACAGATATGAGAATGATCATTTGTTATTAAGGAAATTAAAAAGGATTGTTTCCTGTGTCTATCCTCTAAAATAGTTGGGAAAGCATCTTTGTGATGCCTCTTCTTCCTCCCTACAAGATTACAAAAAAATTCTGACATTTCTGAAAACAGAACTTCATTTTACATCATTTACTTTTGCACAGTCTAAACTAAAAATAAATTAAATATAATTACACAGTAATAAACTAAGTGTATCACATTATTAAGAATCAGAACAAGTTAATTACTTTTACAGTATATTATCTGAATGGGTGTGAAAGGAAGTATTTGTAGACCAACTGATGAAAGAAACTCAATGCACTGAAAGGAAGAGTACCTGTTTGCATTTAAGTTTAACACTTGTGGAATTCTTTTGTCAAATGTAATTTCCAGTTAGTGTTACAGAACCGAGTAATAAAACTAGAGACCAGACTTAAACTGTGTGTATAAGGGAATTTTCCAAATTTTATAACAATACATTCTAACGGTTTAAAATAAATTACAGTTTTAAAATAAAAACAAAAACAAAAAACCAAAGCAAAAAAAACCCACTCCAAACATACACACCTCAGTGCTACTGTGAAGTCATATCCATTCAATCAATAATATCAAATTTATCTTTCATTCCCAAATAGCCAGATACTAAGGCACAGAAATTGTTATTGCCTTTTTCCACTGTTTACAGAGAAAGTACTGATGATTCTGCTCTGCCCATTTGCAAGTTGAAGC
Organism: Elanus axillaris; assembly: GCA_026212715.1. NCBI lineage: Eukaryota > Metazoa > Chordata > Aves > Accipitriformes > Accipitridae > Elanus > Elanus axillaris. The sequence continues at coordinate 3,775,571 of JANZLQ010000037.1, forward strand.
TGTGCACCTACCTACCTCTTACAGAAAAAGAGCCATTAAAGGATGACCATGGTTTATGGAGGACAGTTGGAAACCACCTGAAATTCTTCAATATAGTATTTAAGGAATCTAATGAAAAAAACCATGAACCATACAAATCAGAGATACAACATTAGTAAAGTTAGAATCTACAGCAGAATATTTGATTTTGATACAAGTTTTGGATCCTATGTTTTCTTGAAGGTAAAAATAATAATCACCACAAACAAAGGACAGACATCCTGAAATCACAGTCTGTAAAGAGCAAAATTACCTCACTTGTAAGAAAACCTGGTTTCTTTTCTCCTGTTTAATGAGAAAACTTAAACACATAATTTATTTGGGCAACATGAATAGAGAAAGTGAGTACAATGGGGGTTACATCATCAGTAAAATATGCTATGTGTGTTTGTAGAATCAGTGTAATAGTAAGTTAGTGATTTCAATCTTAATGAAAGAAATGCATAACTAGGGCAAGGAAAGAGAGGCCTGGCACTTAAGTTTTTTCTATCCTTTACAGAATCAGTCCAAGTAATTATATTAAAACACAACTGGTGTCTTGCACAGTACTTGTCCATTCAGCATACAGCAAGAGGAACTAAAAAATTTGCCATTGGACATACAAAAACCAGCATCAAGTTTAAGTAATATAGTTTTACAAAGATTTAGTGATAACTTTAATGTTAAAGTTGTTACGAAGATAAAGCATCATGAGTGAGATTAGTCAGAAGTCTTGATTTTCAAACAAATAGCCAATCTTTTATAAATTTGGCACCTAATGAAATCAAGCATCAATTTTGGTTTATAATGAGCAAATAGTATATTATCTCCAGAGAACTGCTGAATACCGTAACAGTGAGATTCAGATCCTTTACTCCCTTCCTCTCTCACTCTGCACTTCATCTGTAAATAACCATTTCCACATTTATAAGCTCTAATATGATCCCTGTGGAGATCTCTCAGATCTCCTACACATGCCTTACATAAAATGTTGCCTCTCCTCACCACCACACAATCAGCTGAAGCTCAACAAGACTACAGTGTTGTATATTTAGCTGTAAAAGAATGAAAGTTAGCACAGCTTATGTTCAGTTATATCATCCTGGAAAATACTTGAGGGATGAATGGAGCAATTAGTTTGTGCTGAACTGCATGCTGTCCCATTTATATTATCAGTATTCAAGCCAGATTCTTAAAATGAGGTTTGATAGTTCTACCCAAAAGCAATGCAGGCATGTCCTCAGCTATCCAATGACCACTCTGTTTGCACCTTCATTAGCAACTGCCTGCCACCAAGGTTGATGGCCAGGACAACGCCTTGAACTCTGAGCTCAGTTCTACTCCTCATAGTGAAACTACCTCCAAGATACTTTTTCAAAATACTACCTTAAATAAAGTGCTTCCTCTGATTCCAGCTAAAATATTAATTGAGGCTATTTTGATCTCTGAACTCACATTTGCATAACAACTCTAAATTCTTCACAGCACTTAAAGAAGTAGGGGTTCATACTGCTTGATAGTTTGGGGTGGGGGGAGAGGGCCTGCTTGTTTAATAGCTTTTCAGTGAAAGTTTCCTAAGTAGGGTATCACAGACAGTTTGTATCTGCAATAAACTTAGCCAAAGCTATAAACAAACCTATGATGAAAGAAGAGATTTCTAGATAGGAGGATGACCATGCTGCAAGACTATTAGCTCAGGGCAAAGAAGATCTAGATTTAATTTCAACATCCATCACAGATTCTCCCTGTAACCTGGACCAAGTGATTTAGTTTCACAGTGTCCATTTCCTATATGTATACATGATAGATCATCTCCAAATGTACAGTGAGGACAAATAGAAGTATGCTAAATACTCAGATAATCTTTCAGTACTGAAGGCCTTTCATAGACAGTTACAACATACTGCATAAATATAAAATAAATATTAAGTATCCAAACCATTGAGGAATTTTATGACACTCTGTTGCATTGCAGCCAAAATTCAGAAGTGTAAACTCATCTTCCATGCTTTACTGAACATAACCACACAGAGCTGAGGAGGACTACAGCCTTTTTTCAGTGAGTTCTTAAAAACACCAAACACTTTCTCTTCTTTTCATGGATGAGAAAAAACTCAAAACTGTTCAAGGAGCCTTTATCCCAATTTTTAACCTACATATATTCTGGTCAATTTTCAGAACATAGACTTATCAAGCATGAAAGTAAATACAAGACTGAGGTCTGAAAGAACTCCAGCCCCAGCTAGCCTCGCTTCCCATCCAACCTCATGAAACAACTCCTACTTTTCTTGCTTACCTTCCACATCCCATATTCTTGACTCCTTTTGTCAAGATGACCCCCATTAATTTAATTCCATTTCCAGATCTCTTCAGATATAAAACTGAATTGTAACTGCTTAGTTAGATGTCAACTAAGAGCTCTTAAAAACCCAACCAAACAAAAACCCAACGCCACACTTTCAGAACACACACAGTTTTTGTGTTAAGTGAATGTAAAGTTTCTGTATGCATTGAGCAACACCTAGAGCACCTCCTCAAATCCCCATACACAGAATCGTAGAATCATTTAGGTTGGAACAGACCTTCAAGATCAGTGCTTCCAGAACACCATAAAAAACCTCCAGCATTAGGGGTTTTTTTTCCTACTAATACCTTTTTACAATTCTGTTTCTGTCTTCTATGAGCTCCTAATAACAAGCACTGAACTGAAGAGTTTGTTTTATCTATATGCCCACTATTTAAATATGAAAAACATTAGTGACACTAACAGCCCACTGTCTTATTGCAAGGGCTCACTTGCCTGCATGGAGGAGCTGCCCATGACCAACAACTGTTGGCCTTCTTACCAACAAGGTCCTGCACAGGAAGATGGCATAGAACATAGTGATCACGTTGCAGAGAAAGTGGCTCCCATGCAAATCAGATCAATCCACCAAGCAGAGGAACAGCCTGCATAAAGGCATTTAATTTGCATAGACTGAATTGGGACCTGCCATTTCTGCACACCACTTTGAAGTGTACCACTAGTGACGTTAGTACCACAGTTTAGAAACCTCTGCTCCAAAAACATAAAACTCCTCCAGAAAAGATGAGCAGAACACACCTATTAAACATTCTGAAATGAAAACTCCATAGAATACACTGAAACGCCATTGCTCAGACTGCTGGTGTCATTGTATTTCTCTACAGAATTTATATCTTGCAGTCTAAGGTACATAGCCTTTTATTTATTAAGAAGACTATCAAAACAAAAAATCTTATGCTTCTGGCTGCACAAGTCTGCTTAAAGGCAGGAAAACATAAAAACAAGGAATTTTAATCTGTCATTTGTTTCCAAGGAATGCTAAACAGGAAGCGAAACAAAATTTAAAAGCTTTTAGAATTGTTTCAGTGCAGATTTCAGCAGAAACATCCAGATGGAGTGCTTAGCTAGCACGATTGGAAATTAAATAAAAAAATTAAGAGATGGGGAAGAAACTGCTCCCCCACCCATCTTTCCAATGTGGCAGCATTTCCTGCCTCCTAACAGCTTGTTCTATTGTCTCTCTTTCACCTTTGTAAATACAATTTAAATCAAAGAATGCTGCTATTCTTTCTGCTCTACAAAAGCAGGCATTACTGATACAAGTGTGTGTTGCTTGGGATGCTTTTATTAACTTTTTCCTTTGTGATACCATTCTTCTTTCTTGTTCTGTGTTTCCTCATTGGGTGCACAGGTAGTGTCCAAGTGAATGGGATATCACTATGGAAAAAAAGTAAATGGCATTTTTGTTCCTTTTTTTCTTTTTTCCTAGCCAATTTCTGTGCTGTTCTTTTTTTTTGTCAGTCTTTCCTGGTAAGACAACAAATTCATGTTCTTATAAAAGAAGTAAGCAGCTGTTGCCAGGTGACTGGCATATAACTGATAAGAGTCCAATTAGCCAAATCTTCTCATAGGCTTAGCTATATTACAGAAGTAACAAAGAAAAAAGAAAAAATATTGGTTTTATCTTTGCAAGATGAATTAGGCCTAGACACAAAGGTCCCCTTTGATTTGGATTTGGTTTTATTGTTACTTTGATTGCAGTTTTGCTTCCCTTCCCTATTGCAGAGAAAGCAAATACCCGTGTTTTCTTCCACAGTGTCTAGCTTACAACACACGTTTCCTTAATTAACCACTCTGTAGTGTGCCGAGAAGGTTTGAAAGACTTAAGGCCACATTCTGCTCTGACCTACCATGCTAAACCTACTGACGTCAGGTGAAATTAGGTCAGCATAAAAGTGCTAGTGAAGGTGAATAAAATCCTGTCTCTCATTTCTCTCCTTGAAACGGCAACCAAATCAGGGGCATTATTTTCAGTCTTCCATCCTGTATGGTTGGGGTAATTTGGATTTTCTTCTATTTAGCTGAGCAAGTGTGGGGGAGGAGGAGCAGGAGAAGGATGAAAAGGTACTAATCTCTTTAGAAAGCAGCACTTGACACCAAGTGTGTAGGTGATAATGACTACTTCTAGGGAACTGACATAATACCAAGCATTTACAGTATAGTGAAACTTTGCTGTAAGAGGAGTGAAGGTCCACTGAAGCGACTAATTCATTATTTTTATTCTATCACACCATAAGAAAGCTACAGTATGATTAACTCTAAACTGATTCTACAGTTGTTCAAACATCCATAGTGAGAAATGACAGTAGTATATCAGCCCACTTGGGTGACCAGAGAAGGTACAGTTCGCCTTTGTTCAATTCTCCAGAAAGATGGAAAATGTCAGCTATTAAATTAGAAAACAGAAAGAAGGAATGCACATTCTTCCATGCAGAAAGAGAAAAACCTCAAGTGTGGCAGGTAGCAAATACACAGGAAGCAAATTTAAAATTAATCACAAGATGAACATTCCCCTGCTCCCCGCGCGTCGCTCTTCTACATAATTAAGCTAAAACTGTCCTTACAGAGGGAAAGAAAGCTGCAATAGCTTTGTTTACATATAAACAATTATTCAACTGTAAACATAACTCACACACATACAAGTTATTGGAGAAAGCATCAACACAGCTATAGCTATCAACTACACTTTAGATCTCCTCTTCAGACGCAAAGTAGCAATTACAGTCTCTTCCTTGGGAATTCTTAAATATTTCCCTCTTTATCTGGACTAACTTGTGTCATTCCTATTTCCAATACACCAAAAACTGTCTCAGGTTTGGGGTTTGCTTTTTTTTAGCCTGGACCAAGGCATATTTGCACGAAGTGTGCCTGAGGAATAGTACAAAACTAAAAATTAACTAGGAACATGCAACTTTATACGGCCTACCATAAATTGCTACTAATGGTACAGCAATACTGCCTGAACCATGTCCTCTTTTGAAATCTACAGATGTTTGCTGGAGAATTGCACATGTTTCACCACAGCAAATCTCCAAGTAAAGCATGACTCCGCTAAAGCATGACTTGTTTTGAGGCAGAATTTCTCTCTGATCCTTCCTATTTTACTGTTCAAATATTTCTTTTGCCCAAGATATTGGCCTCCATTCTTTACTCCCAACTTGCATCTCTGAGTTTTTATTGCACTATTGTGTTATTTGGCACATGAAGAATGAGGTTAAGTGGTAAATTATTACCTTATCTTTGCAAGATGAATTAGGCCTAGACACAAAGGTGCCAAAAGTAATTATCATATTAGATGAGGAATGGTAAGTATCACAAAGTTAACCTCTGCACAACTATTGCATGTAGAGCTGTATATTTGCTCAAGCTTGTGAAATTTCTATACACTCAGATTCCTCATTCATAAGTCATAAATAAGCTTTGTCATCCCCATTAATGTCTTTGTGAGAGTCACACTGGTCTGTTACCCAAGAACAATTTCATGATAGAGAAACTGTGTGAATCTGTTTCATTTAATTTTTCTGATTGGATACAGGCTCTACAGGTTCCTTACAATGCTGTTTTACAATGCAAGCCATGAAGTATTTTAATTTTGAAGCTAAGTAGCTCTTTTAGCCAGCAAATGTACCAGAGAATGGAACACACCCAAGAAGTTCTAACAACTGCCAGAGAGAGCAGTGCCACAACCTCCTCCTCAGATACAGGCTCTCCCTGCTGCCCATGTGTGACCACTGGAGCTTGTTTTGACCTAAGGAAGAGACATTTAAGAGAGCAGTTATCTATGGAAAATTTATTTCAGTCTTCTCTAAGCTCCATTTAAAAAAAAAAAAAAAGCTTCTGCTCTTTTTTCCTTCCATAGCCAGCTCACTGCAGGGCTAAATGCAAGAAAGAAGTGATAGGGAGAAAGAAATGGGATTCTTTTTCTACTTTTGTCAACAAATATTCCTTCATGGATCGTAATTTAAACTACAGGACATTATCACTGCCCAGCTGAAAGCATGCTGACAGCCAATCAGCTACAGGAAATAAGAAAATCTTGAATGGAAGCTAACTGATGCAATATCTCAAATGCAAGTTTAAAATCACAAAGACACAGAACTTTTGATTTTGCTTTCTGCAATAATGACTTCTCTTAAAACAAACAAACAAACAAACCCCCACAGGTTAGAGGAATTATGAAGAACTGAAGCTTTTCCTTTTGTCATGGTTTAATCCCAGCCGGTGACCAGAGTACCACACTGCCTCTTGCTCACTCCCCCCCTCTATGACAGTCAAAACCAGCATAGCTTTTAATGCAAATGTAATTGGCAGTGCATTAACCACAGAATATTCATAGAGTATTAAAACCACATGCTAAAATTACATAGAATCTTATGGTATGTTTGCTGGCCCTGGAAAGAATAGAGCACATCTACTATATAAGTAGTTCTTTTAATAAAATCAGTTACTGATGCTATCTTTTAAAGTTCAGATATGCAGCTAGTGAGGATTGAAACTTCAACCTTAGCGTCAGCTTTATGTGGTTCACTGGCTTCTTCCACCCTAGAGCTGTGGCTTCCTTGCAGCCCAAGTTGGACTCTGATCAGCTCAAAGATGAGCAAGTGCAAGAGCCAGTGCAAGGCAGGACGGGGACCATGACTGCAGAGAAGCTGAAACCAGAAAGGCCAATACCCAGGTTTTTTTATCAGCCAAAACTGTGGCGGAACAGCAGCTCATGTCAAACCCACCAGACCTTATGAACATGACATTGCTCAAGGTAAAAAATTACCTTCCACAAGAAAGTAATTATTCCATCAACAATGATTCCTCACTGACTGCAGAGTTTCTCTAATTTCAAGCTATTAAACTCAGTTGTAATGTCCCAGTGGAGCACATCTATATGTAGTGCATAATTCCTGTGCAAATCAAACATAAATCACTTTTGCTCAGGAAACTATATGATTTGCACAGGTGCCAAAAAGTGAATTTCCGTATCTCTCAGAAGTTATGTCCTCTTTTTCTAGTTAGCTGTCACAGCTTTTTACTAATTTTTCCAACAATAGCAAATAAAAAAAATATATTGGGATAGTCTCAATGAAGTTATGTGCTCCCAGCCGTTAATATGTTCCTCTCAGCACCTTTTATACCATGTATTTATAAGCACCACTTGGATCACTAAAAAAAAAACCTTGTCAATTGCAAAATCTACAATAGCTTTCAACAGGGCTGCAAAACTGTTAAAAAGGTTCTCTAAATCCTATTTTTTAAATCCTATTTTAAAATTGCTACACTAATATGAGTGACAGTGAAACAGTTTCCCAAAAGCCAAAGAAATGTCACACTGGTGTTTAAAAATTCAAACAGTTAAGAAGCAGTTAAGCTATTACACACATTTTTGGGAGGACAAGTCAGGAGTACTAGAGGTGATGTGGCTGCTTTTCTAAGAGTAGCTACTAAATTAACTCTATGCAGCAGACTGTCTCTATTACAGAGGTGCCTGCACAGAGCCAAATTTCACTGCCCTGTCCTGAGGGTCTTTGTACTGGGCAGGTCCTCCTGTCAGGTTAAAGCAAGAAGTTGACATTTGTATATTGTAGTCTAGTGTTGAGTCACTCATTGTGGCTACTAAGATTTTTGACAGATTTGGGGTGTATCTCACAGCCAGGCACCATAATCTTTCTGTGAATTCTGCTTTGCCCTGCCACTGAAAAGATTATGGGCAAAGTATTCTGTGATGACAGGAGGAACATAAGAGCCACTCTAAGCAGAGAACAGCAAAAAGATGGATGAGCTTTTAAAGCTTCTTCTGCATTTGAGTTTGAGTTGTTCATAGTTAAACTGCTTTAAATTGAATTAAAGAATACTATGTATTGTATACAGATATTGTAAAATACAAGACTGAGTAGCAGCCTGTACAAATTCCTAAAAACTGAAATTAATCTGTCATCTTACAAGGTCACTATCAACACCAAAGCTTGTGATAGATAGCAGCTCTGGAAAAATAATAGGTGATGGAAAGACAGAATGAGTAAATAAATCAACGGCTAAATATTGCTTTCTAAGAGATTATATTTTTGTTTAGATTTTATTCTGCTATGTAAGATATCTTTTCAGTAGGGAATAAGGTCATGAATAATACTGCACTACCCAACTAATAGCAAATAAACTACGGAAATCTGGCATAGTGGATAGAAAGAAATTTGCTAAATTTTTTTCTATATCACTCACATAAAAGAATGAAACTATATAAACACTTCCTTATATCACATTCCTCTGAGTGCATATCTTTTCTGATATGCATGTTCCATTCTAAAAATATTTTCTGTTTTTCCCTTTAGCCATCAGCTGCAATGAATATCCCCTAATCCTTTCCAGGTACAAAATTAAAATCAGAAGAGAAATGCAATTTCGACAGAGTCCCAACAGCCCTTCTGAAATCCACTGTGCTGACACACAGATGTAAAAAATACATTAGGAGATTTTTGACCTTTTGCTCTTTCAAATCAGTTGCAGTAAAGACATAGGTCATCTTGCAATAGGAATTCTCCCCGTAAAAGAGTTTGCATAAAGCATTAAGAATTTCTTCTAAGAGAATTTAATTTTATTTCTGAATAAAGATAAAGAACTCATTTAGAAAAAGATAAAAAACACAAAAATGAAATTTTAAAGAGCTATTAAATTCTGGATTGCAGAATTACACAAAATCTACAAATGGTATTGTGGTCAATAATGTCTCGTCTATCAAAATTCACTCAACACAACCCCTGCACCAAACAATTTACAGTCTAATTTACAACAGACCCTTATAAGTTCATTTAACAAACAATTAGAGGTAGAAAAATAGCCAAATAATCCCTGTGAATATAATTAAGACATGGAAAGAATCATTGAGATTTCATGGCAGAGCTCTTTTTCTTCAAATTAAGTTTGTGGGTGCTGGTCTCTTTTGCCAGGTGGCTGGAGATAGGGTGAGAGGAAATGGCCTCAAATTGGGGCAGGGGAGGTTTAGTATGGATATTAGGAAAAACTTCTTTAATGAAAGGGTTGTCAGGCATTGGAACAGGCTGCACAGGGGAGTGTTTGAGTCACCATTCCTGGAGGTATTCAAAAAGCGTGTACACAAGGCACTTAGGGACATGGTTTAGTGGGCATGGTTGACAGTTGGACTCGATGATCTTAAAGGTCTTTTGCAACCTAAATGATTCTATGATTCTAAGTTGCTTTGGTTAGCTATCCTCCGTTTGATGGGGAGCTAACAGGTGTGATATTTAATAAAATTCTATAAATATTGACTTGGAAATTCATAGGACTGGCATTGTAAACTTCCTTCAATTCATGAAATCATTATTAGAAGAAAAATCTCTCTTACAGCAATACATTACTTACATATGGGCAACTCATTTTATTGCAGGTGATAACCACGAACTGCAGCTGTGCTATAATGCATAAGGACAAAGTTGATCCTCCTTGAGACCAGTTCCTACTTTCCATACAGCAAACCTGAATGCTTGTCCACCCTAAATTTTAAAGACCAACTGACAGACCAACCTTTGCAAATCAGGCTACTCTCTCTCACCATTCACCAGAGTGTCTCCAATTCTACGTGTACTATAAGAAGTCACAATACATGACTTCGTATTTGGTTAAGATGACTTTGTAATTTCCTTTTACATACTGCTCCACTGGTACACAGAGGATTTACTTTTTTTAAGATAATCTATCAGGCATTTTATTAAGTGGTAATTTAAATTAAGAAATCAAATATACCAATACTGTAAGAAGAAAAAGTGCAGGAAAGACATGGGAACTTATTTTCTCTAAATCCAAACTTTCTTTCATCCATTTATGCTGCATGTATATATCATCATTCAAAAAGCAGGAGCGCACCAAGTGCCACAGTCATTTCCCTAGTATGAAGAAGACAAAGTATTTCTTTCTCTGAGCACACTTTCTCTTTGCTCACCTTTAAGCATTTTGTCAGAACACATACTACCTACAACAAATATGTCCCGAATGGAAGGAGAGCTGTGAAAAGAACCAGAACATAAGAAGTACTAGAGGAAAATACTTATGACAAATTTCTGCACAGACTTGGAACTACCATCTGCTCACAAAAAAAGTGATATTCATAACTGATTGGTCAAACTGTGCAAGTGTACCATCTCATTTACCTCACCAGGACTTTTCCGGGATTGAGTTATATCTGCAGCCTATAAAGAAACAAGAAAAATAGTGCTGTAGAAAGAATAAATAAACCCTTAAAACTATATTATTCACAGTTGAGTGAAAAAGATAAAATGATTATTAAAAATGTATTTTTATACATTACTTCTTCTTGCATTGAGAAATTTGAATTATTTCTCAGTAATTAACAAGGTACTAAATCCAGTGTAACAGAAGTTTCATTAAATTCATTCACTGTGCATTCAAAGCTGTAGTAAAATTTTTTCAATATACTACTTTATTTTTATTATATATGAGGAAAAGTACATTGTAGTTTTAGGATTTTGTGTCTGTACTTTAAAAACAGATGTCATGTTGTTATCATAGTATTTTCTCTTCTTCATAATGTTGAATTTTACACACACATAACAGACTAGTGGCAACTTCAAGCCAGTACCCACAGCAATAAAAATACAACTGTTAATCAATGCAAGATGTACATTTTTTCAAAAATCACATTTCATAAAAAGCCTAACTTCTCTCATTGGAAGGTTAACTTCTCTGATTATCTTTTCCCCAGAAACCTCACCCCATACAGCCCTCCTCCAAGAACACTAATGAAAGGCCTGTCCTCTCCCTTTCTTCTCCATCCTTCCAAACCAGTAGGGAAAAAAACCAAAAACAACTGAAACCACTTTTGAGAGCAGTTGCTTCTGCTTCAGTGTGTGAGAACATATGCAGACCTTATCTTTTGCCTTGCTGCAGTTTTAATTTTATTTTAGCTGGTTTGAAACATTTTATCTTCAGGCACTGCAAACATCTGTGGCTTAAAGCCAAGGGTGAGTTCTGATACTGCCCACAGAATTTCCTCCATTTCACAGTTAGTTGATCACCATTCACCACTCCTGAGCTCCTTCCTTGGTTTTCCCTACTGTATTTTTAAAGTAAATTCTTTCCAAATAAATCCAAATGACAGTCTCCTGTTCAAGTTTTATGGGTTTTCATTTAAATAGGCAGGTGGAGGAGGTATATAAACTAGCATTTCCCCATTCATTTTATGTAAAGTCATATCTAAGATGATGCATGCACCACCAAAATAGCTGTTCAAAATGAATCATTCACACCAGCTTCCAAATTCTTGTAACAGATACGGATTGAACCACCATTGCAAAACCTTTGAGAATGTCTTATAATAAGAGACAGCATTTTGTAAGCACAATGCAATGTGGGAATGCAAAGTAAGAAAAAAAATTTAAATGATGCATTTTTAATTTATAGTATGAAGATAACCTATGTTTTGACTAAAATTTGAGAAGTAACAAAAGCCTTCTTACACACAAAGTTTATGAAAAAACTGAAACACCATCACAAGGGTCAAGACTTTTACAGCAAAATCAAAGGATTAAAAGGAGACTCCAGATAGAAAACAATGGAAGTTATTTTTTAAAGAAATTATTTTTTTTGGTTTGCATGGTGTCCTTTTCTCCTCTTTTCTCTTTTTCTTTTCTTTTTTAGCAGTGCATATTGTATCAAAATTAATTCAAAATCCATCAAGACAAGATAGAAAATTATCTGATCCATAATAATTTCATGTTTTAACTACTGCGATCTCCTCTACTTTAGCCTTTGCAAATGCCAATTTGCTAACCTTTAATTCTGTCCTAAAATACTAAAACAATTGTGCTGGCTCTTTACTTTGATTACATCAGGTGGATTTTTTTTCCTTCTTTTATTTTATTTTCTTTCTTTCACAATCACATCAAACGACCCCTGACTGTTATGGTCTTGCATAAACTGTTAATCTGGAGATATACATGCCTTTGTTCTGCAACGATTTCTTTGACTGCCCAACTATCAGATTTTTCAACAACCATGAGCTAGCCTTATCTCTTTGCAAAAGGCAATCCCACTAACCTGCAAAATCCACCAACCAACCTCTATCAAATCTCTCTTCAAAATTCAGTGGTTCTCTGACAACTATAAATGATCCATTTCTGATCATTATAAACTCTGGTTCAGATGCAACTTCAGACTCACTCAGTCTCTCATGAACTGGTTACAGAAAGAAGTTACTTTCTTGCTAAAACTCTTTCCATAAAGAAAGGATCTGCTCCTAGCACTTGTCAGAAACTATATATAACCATTTGCCTTTCCTAATTTTCAGGAAAACTATTTAATGGGATTTGAAGAAAAAAAAAAGCTTATGAGAAAACTAAGATTCAGCACCACCCTTGATCTCACCACCTTGCAAAGTATGTGCTTTATATTCATTTCATCTCATCCATAAATGAGAAAGTAGATATGCATGCACTCTTAGAAAAGAAAAGGGAGGAAAAAGAAAAGAATTTAGTTGTTGTAAGTTATGTCTATGCCCATTGGGCACAGATTTCATTTCCATTTCCATGCAGCTTCTAAAGCAAGACTGACAGAGACATTTACAGTGGTGAATCATGCTACTCCAGAAAGACTGTGTGCCATTTCTCTGGGGACCTGTGGGATGGCGGAAAGAGGAAGAATTCCTCAGTGGTGAGGCTGGGGGGGGGGGGGCCGCAGATGACACAGACCACCAGAAAACCCAAACCAACCACTAAAAAAATGAAAATGAGCCCCAGCTCATGAGAGTAGGGCCAGCATCTCAGAACAAAAGTAACTGGGAGAAGTGGGGGCAGGGAGGACCCATCGAGGTCATCCTTACAGCTTTTTCCAGTAGTGCCATGGACTGTTTCATAAATACATTTCTCCTGCCTAATACAAGTAGTTTATAAAGACTAATATGGACTCATCTCCCTTGAAATTGTCATTTATATCCCAGGGGCTGGGTTTGGTTAGAAAAAGTAAAGATAAAAATATCAATAAAGAATACAGAAAATTATTCTTTGCTCTTTTTTTTATTAGGCATTACTCCTCAGCAGTCATTTTTCCAGCAGCCTCACTAGAAAACATCAGATGAATCACTGCCAGACAGCAGCAGTTCTACCTATGATACCACTTCATCTCTGCTACATAGCTCACACCAGCTGCTCCAACAGAATTCAGCACAGAGAAACAAAACCATTTCTTTGCTTTCCTCCTACAGTTTTTAAGCTATACATATGCAGTTGCCAAGTCCCTTTTTTGATGCTGGAAATCCAGTGCAATTTACATTTGCTTTCATATACATGCACGCTTCTTTTTATCATACTCTAACATTTCCATGGTTTTTATCCTTGTTCCAGATGATGTTGATGGAGAGAAGAAACTACGCACTACAGATGAGTTGTTGGACAGCTGTTCCTGTGATTAAAAGTTGGGTTTTTTTTCAAATTGAGTATGGAAAAGTCCATTTAATGGACAACAGCAAGATACATATTTGCATTTATAAAGCCAATAGTTGGTGTAATTTATAGTTCTCTTCTGTTCTGATCTGAGCAGCAGGATTCACAGTACGTCACTTCCATAAAGATTTAATAGGGAGCGGTAAACCTCTGCTTACATTCTCATTTTCAAAGAGGTCCTTAGAAATAGAATAGCTTCTAAAATAGAGATTTAAAGTTGCTGGAAATGACATTAAGAAAATGTTCACCAAATTCAGAATAAAAAGTTGCTATCTCTTCTATATTCTAACCCAATTCAGATAAGTGACTCTGAACTGAGCCTTGGCATTTTCAGTGC
>JANZLQ010000037.1:3789800-3805253 GCA_026212715.1 Elanus axillaris
ACCCACCACAAACCCAAACCAACACAAACCCCCAAAAAATCCCGTCTTCCACCACGCTCCCCTGTGCTAAATTTAGTACCAGGAACAGCCACTAAGTGATTTGGGCCAATATAAAATAGAAGCAGCAATTTTCGTATCTATCAGATGATTAAGTTTTGCAGGACAGGCAAATGATAAGTAAAACTTCCATAGCAGCTAATCAAAAACAAAACTTGAGGAAGCAGCAAAAAGCTCATAATGAAAAAATATATTCCACCACAGGTGGCAGGAAATTGTAGCTACTGATAACAAGTGTTATGGGGCTCAGTCAAAGAAAGAAAATCAGCATAAGGATGAAGGCAAAGTAGTGATAGCACCAAAGAAAAAAAAGCCTCAGAGCAATCTCCAGAAATCTGTCATGAGAATCAAATGAAAAGTAGTAAGTAATAAATTTGCATTTTCTGTAAGACTTTCAGTTTAAACATATTCTCAAATATTTTGTGAGTTTAAGTAGCTGGCTGCAGACCATGTGTTGCTTGTATAAATAAAAACCAAAGCATCACTTCACTCAGTGCTGAAGCACTGACATCTGCAGAGAGAGATTACTGAGAAATCTGAAATGAGCCCTAAGAGTAAGTCACTCAGTCCATCGAAACAGACGGTGCCAATGATTGAGAATCCAAAAAATTCAAAACCTGTGGCTCAATACTACAGAGACAAGTAAGGAACAAAGACGTGAGGAGCCTGAGGTCAGGGCCCAGCCCAAGTCACAGTGTGGCCAAGATGACTGGGGGAAAGTAGCAAGAGAGGTCTCATCTTGGATCAGTCACGAACTCTTCTCAAGTTTCATTTGCTTTTCTGAAAGACTCTCTGGCTTGGGGACAGATGTAGGAAGTGCAGTAGATTACACAACTCTGCAAAAGCTGGAAAGTACCAAATACCCATTCAAGAAAGGCATTAATATTACTGGCTTAGATGAACTCTCCAGGGGAAAAATGGATAGGATTGCAATAGAAGATGATTGGATCATCAACTGAACGCAAAGAGAGAATTTACCTACTTTGTTGATGTAAAAGTACACAATTCAGTGAAGTCAACAGCCAAGGGTAACAGCAGGCAAAACACTTAAAATTTAAAGCAGCTAAACAAGATCCGTGAGCAAAATGTACATTCTAATAATAATAAGGAAAAAAAGGAACTGGTTCTTTGTCTAAAAAGAGCTAAGCGTGATGTCAGCAAGGAGCTACACTTGCAGGGGAAATTGAAAAAGAGGGGAGAAGAGCACCAAAGTAACTGAGGAGATTTTCCAGCACCCAGGAAAGCAGTAAAACAAAATAAGATGGGAAAAAACCCAACAATCCAGGCTCTGTTGGATATATTCAGTTCACAGTTTCTCATTGAAAAAAGGGAAATTTAACACAGGAATAGATGAGAAAGTGGAGGAATCAGCAAAGCAGGCTCAGGTGGGGTCATGAAAGGAAACCTTCACTTTTCCATGGGATCATAAGATTTAAACTATGCAAAAAGGAAATGCTTCTCTTTGCCTTTAAGGGGTAAATTTGTATAATGTAGTATGCTATAAGTGTCAAGCAAGATTTGGCATGTAGCCTTTGAAATACAGTGAATAAAGACAAATGTTAACACATCTCCTTTGTGAGATTTAGCTTCTACATATTAGCATTTGAATTGTACACAGCACTCTGTGGTGTCACATTAAGAAAATACACATTTTTGTGCTTTGTATTAGGAGAAACCAGCAGAAAGGCATTAATCTGGGCTCTGAAAACTCTTAAGAGAGAGAAGCCAGTAAAAATCCAGTAGAATACCTACAAAATCTGTACCATAAAAGAGCCTGCCACGGAAAAAAACTAAAGCAACAAATAGCAGACAAATTTCACATTCATGCAGGGCATCTGTTAATTGATTGCAAGCAATTTCTGGGTATTATCAAGGACTGTTTCAAAGCAAACAGAAATTTGTCATTTGCAGCTACTCTCTGGAGCATGTTATCTTTACTCTGAGAAGGAAAATGTGCTAAACAGCACCTGTAAGAAGCTCCTGTTATGCCATACAGAGGTAGCCAGTGAACAAATTTCTGAACAAATGTTTTTTCTCAGTGAGAATACTGAGCAATGCACTATACAAAGGCCTCTCAGAACATACAATTAACCATTTAATTTTGGTCAAATGCCAAACCTCAAAGCAGCTACTTTAATGACAGCGAAGCAAATCCAGTATATAAAGAGGAAAGACAAAATTAAAATTATCTCCAACGTGTAAAACTAAAATATATTATTTACAAGACAATTATAAAATAAATGTTAAACAAAAAAAATCAATTATTGCTATACAGTTTTTACCTTGTTAATAATATTCAACATTTTGAAAATAATTTTAAATCAGAAAAGTATATCAAAAGTAATAAGGAAGAAAAAATAATTACTTAAGTAATACCGTATTAAAATATGATTTAAAAAAAAACACATTAAAATCTTTCATTTGTGTCCTAATCTATAAAAAATTCTATGGAAACTTAATTTCCCTGGCATGCCAGGAACTACGCTGCCTAGCTCACACAGCTATACAGAAGTCAAATCATTAGATTAGGGCCAGGCTGTTGTTTATATTCAAAGTCAGTAATGACAGCTACTGAGCAATTAGTCCTATTTTCTCCAGTCACTTCAGCATTTACTGAAGTCTCACCTGATTATTCATTCTACCTAACCTTACTCCATTTCCTAAAACCATCTGGAGCACAAACACCCACTATACTCTTTATCAAAAGACAAAAATGGCATACATACTGTATAGAAAGGGAAATCAGCTACTTGAACTGATGGTTTTTGTGATTTTTCAACAGCTAGTTCACACCAAGACAGATGAAAAATATTTAAACCACAGGGTAACAGTCAATAATAAAAAAATAAACTCACTTTATATATTAACTTCCTGTTTAATACATCTGAATCTAATGAATGACTTGGACAGCACACACAACACATAGAATTCAGCAGGAATACATTCAGTTTTTTCCATTTAAAAAAATAAAATAAATCCTTAATTTTACTCCATTAAAATACCATTAATTTTTGGCTTTTTTTTGTCTCCATATTGTATTTTAATATATTGCCCAGGAGAGTCTGTGATGTTTAGTCAACAGAATACATGGAAACAGGTTTGCACAGACATGCTGGATAATTTCTCAGGGCCATGGTTTCCATTACCCATCAAATAGAGATAACAATGCATACTTTTTCTAATGCTCTTCAAGGTTTACTGATAAGAAGTCCTATGCAAGAGCTAGATATTGTCTACTGTTACCCTCTCACTGAATATAGTTATGTTGTAATATCACCATTACTGACCTCTTAAAATAACATAAAATTGAAATTAAGTAGCAATTGTATGATTATAAAATGTCAGTAACATCAGATAGTAAGAAAAGATTATTTAATTAAAGGAAGCTTGATTTTCAAAGAGTTCAGACATATTCACAATACCTATATTTTTAATTTAGTTGTGCAAAAAAAAGATTATTGTACAGGTAATTGTAGATATAGATGTACTCTACTTCTGCACAACTTTTCCGAATGAATAACATATTCACATCGAACAAGTAAAAGAAGATGGAACATACTCTTCTTTCCCTTCAAAACATAGGGGACAATCCCAGGAAAAGTAACACAGAAATAGATAGATGGGACTGTCTCTGACATCAAACCTATAAACCAAATTTTGTTGACATATAGGCAGTCATTTGGGATGAGCTGATGTATAACTTGTGTGCACCATAGCTGTGCTGGGAGTTGTCATGAAGTGAGACTAGTAATTCTATGCTTTGCTGTTACAGCTATTTTCCACCAGCATAGATGGAAGTTACAAGAGCATAGTTTGCCAAAGGTCATCATAACTATCTGAAAAGCCAAAAGATTCAGTGCCCTGCATTTACAGGCAAGACAGTGGCTGTATCTGGTGCTGAAGATGAAGCCATTTCTTCAGCTTCCTCATTCTCAGTTACAACTGATACTTAAAAATTAAGTAGTAGAGAAATAACATAGCAGCCCAAACCATCCTCCTTAATAACTTAGATAAACCACAAGAATGATAAAACAAAACTGTGAAGGATTTAATATGGGAATATCTTTAGGAGAGGACAACAGTTGCAGTTACCCTTGTGAAGAAATGATCCTTATGTACTCCAGGCCTCCCACAGTCAAAGTTGTATTACCTCCTGTTCAATATATTGTCCTGGTTTCAGCTGGGATAGAGTTAATTTTCTTTCTAGTAGCTGGTACAGTGCTGTGTTTTGGGTTCAGTATGAGAAGAATGTTGGTAACACTCTGATGTTTTCAGTTGTTGCTAAGTAGTGTTTAGACTAAGCTGAGGTTTTTTCAGCTTCTCATGCCAAGCCAGCGAGAAAGCTGGAGGGGCACAAGAAGCTGGGAGGGAACACAGCCAGGGCAGCTGACCCAAACTAGCCAAAGGGGTATTCCATACCACTTCAAGAAATAGAGAAAATGATGGTATTACAAACTCTTTGTATTTATTTGGAAAAGAAGTACAAAAACCTTGGGGATGCTGTTTTTTAGCTATTTTTTAAATAGCCGAATGACTAAGAAAGTTCCCTCTAGTAAGTCTGTCAGCTTTTCAGTCTCTTACAGACATTTCAATGTCTGACAAATAGATTATACACTAATTGTTTTATGAGTTTTTGAAAAAAAATGAAGCTTGAATCTCTAGTATTTTGAAAGACAAGAGCAAGTCTGCACAGCTTATAGCACCTACTAAAACCTTCATTAAAGCAACGGTGCCGAACTATTGCAGTTAAAAAGTGATGTCAGTAAGAAGTAATGCTTAACACACTGCAGTAATCTGATGTTACAGTTGCCCACATAGTCATTATGACCATGTTTTCATCCTGGTCTATATTGAAAAAATATACACCTTAGAACATTTAATATAAGTTAGATTAGTTTTAGTTAAAAGAGCCTACCAAACATTTACATGTAGATGAGAACTATAGGTACACTTAACAACCTAGTGGAAATTCATCTGAAAATTATTAGTGACAAAAGAGAGCAAATCCTTGAATAATTTCTGTCCACATTACATTACATGATATTCTGAATGCATTAAAGTTGTGCAAGTGCCATTTTGTATAATATAATGCTTTTTATAAACTTTATAATACAACAGTTACTTTCAGCTTCTTAACATACAGTATAAAAGTAAATGAAAAATCTAAAACAAGTTTGTACAGTCTTCTTCATAGCAGCTATACAGAACTTAAAGCTACAGGCTATGGAAAACTTCCTTAATTACTTATAGAAAACTTGCAAAGTTGTTTTATCTGTGCAGTTCTTATTAATTTCTTTGTGTTTTTCATATCAAGCTTTGTCTTCCTTCTTCTGCATGTGTCATAGGAGAGGAAGTGAACAGAAAAAGACACCCAATATGATTGGGTAGTCTTGTAAAGTTTGTTTCTTACATTTACTTGTTAAAAAAAGAGCAAGTGTGATTCTTTTTCTTTCCTAGTAAAATGCTAACAAATCTTATTACCATACTGGGAATATATTTATTGCTGTCATAAAGTGAATTTGCTCAGACATCTCCTTGTAATTGTAATAACCAAAAGTAAACTTATACTTCACTGTACAAAACTCTATTTAAGAGTAAATGCTTATTATTTTTTCTTTATTGGTTCTACTACTTTGAAAGCCCAAGACTTAATTTAGTAGGGTAGTGAGTGCTATTTCCCTTATTTCTATAACAGTTTGAATATTATACCTCATTTTCCCTTCTTGGTTAATGAACCTTCAATAGCAAGAGATATAATATATGAAAATACAGATTGTACTTTTATTGTATCACCACTTACAAGTCACTAGAACCACTTACTTTTCAACAGAAAATCCAGAATAAATATTAGCTTTTACCTTTCACTTAAAAAAATAATGGAATCTTCATACATTCAGAGCAAGTAGAGCAACTTCATTTTAACATGGTTATAAAGTTCAGCCAATCCAAGCTGCCTGACTTCTAGTGCAGTTATAACTAAAGAAATGCTTGAAATAATCTAGTGCTGCCCTGTACCTGATAGTGTTGGTTGTATTCCTGCTAGTCTAAGTGGAACATAATGTAAATTTATTGCCTCCAATATTTAACAGTTGAAAAAACCCCACCACCTAATTATAGAAATTAAAAAGTCTCGTCACCGTTAAGGCAGAACGTTTTCAGAGAACTGGAAAAGATTCATACATCATATAGCATGATGACATATATATCAGCACTTCACCTACATCTAATAGTTTAATTTTATTAGGATTTAGCTTATACAAGATAGCTTATGATATTAAAAAAAAAAAGTTAATCCATTTAATGTTACTGTTGGAACTTTCATTTATGCATTCCCACACTTGGGTTACCGGATATAAGGCTGATACTTTACCTGTGCAATTTTATTTTCCAATTAAAATTGAGGGTATATCTCACAAAGAACAAATTTATAATTGTGGAAAAATACTGTCTAAATCAAGTATAGAGGAAGCGTTATTTAGTCCAAAATCTTGCAGTGCTAGGGGGTGGGAGGGAATCTAGATTTCTGCTAGAGCTATGTCTTTGTATACATGTCATTAAGTGGCACTGCAGTCTCCTCCAGCATTTACTTTACAGTCTCTGACCTGGGTTTCAGCATTGGTCCTTACATAATCCATTATCAATGCAGTCTAAAACACACATTTGTCACATTCACTAATCCCACACTTCATACAACACAATGTAAAGAGAAAGCAGACTGATCTTTCAAACTAAGGAAAGCTCTCCTTAAGTGATGTGAAACCACAAGTAGCATTGTTATGTGGAAGTAACCTCTGATTAGTAGTATGGTAAAGCAAATAGAGCACTTCTGTTTCCATGGCTGGTGTCACTAAGCCAAAAATCAAGATCTTGTTTATCACTAACAGTTGAATTCCTCAGGAATTTTATATTTTCTAGGATTTCTATTAAGTTACAACAGTTGATTTTTAATTTGGGGGAGAAAAAGAAAAAACAACATACAGTGCTGTCATCTTGTAAAAACGAATGAGTGCTTCATAAACAGGGTTCCAAGTCACATAACCAGCTGGGTCTTTTTGTGTTGGTTAATCAATCTTGATTTCAAAACTGGAAGAAAGAAAAGAGATAATTAGATTTCACAAACCCCAGAGAATTAAGCAAATTAATAGAACAAACAAAGGCTGATATAAAGGATGCCCCATAGGAGAAAGAGATCCAAGAGCAAACATCCAGTGTCATAAATAGTTAGAGGCATTTTGCAGTAAAAGAATGTGATTTAAAAGTTCTAACTCTGTGGCCAAAGATCTATATTAATAGCTCAGAATTATGAATCTCAGTCCCAACAATCTCTCGCACTTGTCCATTTGTCAGTGCTGTAGCCCTCTGGCCTCTCATATATGTAAATAAATGGTATTTTTAATGCACACAGTCCTTTAGAGACTTTCAACTGGTCGCAATTCCCATCATCTTTAAAAATAGCTAGCACAATAGCTTTAGAAGGTAAGTCTAAATCTTCAGCACTTCAAGCTGCTCCAGAACAGCTACTCAACACTATTAATATTCAGTACTAACAGGACAATTACAGAACATTAACCAGGACGGGGAGGGTGAAGGGCTGAAAGTGGGAAGAGGAAGTCTGAGGCCAAGACATAGATAAGAATGAGAACGCAGACAGCAAACAAAATGGGCAGTGCTCATCGTGTTGGCTTTGGTATCTGCTGCTCTGCCTCCTATCAGAGAGAGCAGGAGAAGAGAAAAAGCAGAACAACGTTTTGTTTGTGCTGTATGGGATCATACGGGAGAGCCACTGCAGAGGACAGGCTGTCTGCAGGCTGCTAGAGCTGAGGGGGCAATGTACAGCTGGTAGAGGGGTTGTGTGTGTCTGTATGTTAGAGGGAAAGACAGAGGAGGAGGGTGGCAGAGAGGAGAGAAAATCCCTTGGTTTTCCTTACATGACATTAGAACCTGGAAGTGAATAACTGAGAGGTCATAAGGTCAACATAATGATGTCATCATGAATAAAGGACATTCTGACTTGTTTTATAATAGATACTCAAGAAGGCATACTGAAATAATGGGCAGCAGTTCTGTAAGCAAGAGAGATCCTGCTGGATGCAAGTGTTCCAGGTGCAAACACATCAACACTATACCATAGAGACAGACAAAAAGAAACAAAATTTCACATTTTTGTATTAAAAGGGAATCACTGTGCTCTAGTATGATGACATTTTTGACCTAAGTCACAGAATTTTACTCAGTTACTCTTGTGTCAAACAACAGCATATGGTACAGCCGGAGGAGATCTTGGTAGAGAAAAGATCCACATCTGACTTAAAAGTTCCAGTTAATGATCAGTTCATCCTACTCCTCAGTAAATCTAGTTTGGATTCAGCTTGCAAAAATGGGATTGTTCAATGCCCTTTGAACACTATGTGAAAACCTCTTTTATTATAAATGAGGGTTTCCCCACACTGACCAGTAAGACCACTTTTGCTTCATCTTGGATTAACATAAAGGAGCAAGCTTCCCCAATGGTCCAGCCACTAGGATTTTAAAGATGCCAGGTCTGGCACGGCACTGAATTCAGTCTCCACCTTATGCCCAAAGGAAAATTTAAACTATCCAAATACATTTAAGTTCCATATTGCTTGGATTTGTAGTACTTATTTTATGGATATCGACATCCCTTAAATCTTCTTACCATAATTTAGGTAAATTCAGTTTGCATAATTTTATCTGGGAATTTCCAGACATGGACACCATTCCTTTTTAAACCATATCTCAAATTTATTTTGAAGATTAATGTGCTATTACTCAGTGTTCTAGAACCACACAATATTTCTAGACTTTCTTTTCTCTTCTTTCAAGTCTGTAGAAGTCAGAGTGGGGAAGAAAACATATATTTAATGCAGACACTTACAACCTTACACTGCATGTAACATGGGACACTGACACAATAAAGGAAGAACACGCTGAACTCGCACACTAAAATCCAAGAACATATTTATAATCCAGTCTTAAATTCTGCTCTTAAGACATTGCCTACAGAAGTAAATCTGACTCTTGGAACAGGTTTCTAACCAAATTTTATTGCCAGAGTATACCACCAGGTGGCAAGATTGCAAAATAAAGGTAGATAGATGGATAGACAGATATAAAAAGAAAAAAATCATTCTTATACTGCATTCAGTCAGTGCTGTTTCAAGGACCCCTTACTGGGACATGACAACTGTTTTGTGAGGACTTGGGTAAGTACTTAAAATGTCACCACATGAGTCTGAAATAAAGTCTTCATCATCATCATGATGTATCTTCATATATCTTCAATATCTTCATCACTATTCATATAGTCAACTTACACACAATTACAACAGTTAAATGCAACAAAAATTTTCTAGTGGATGAAACAAGCAGAAATTGTGACCACCACCTTGGTCTTCCTACCATTTTTCTTCTGCTTCCTCTTTCTCTGATACCTGTTCTACCCTTTTTGAAAGAGCCTAAAGTTTTGCAGGACTGCAGGGAATCACATATTTACATGGGAATACAACTCAACAAAGTCGGCTAAAATTATTTTGCAAAGGGACAGGAAAGACTTTACACAAAGTATACTTACAATCAATTAGGTAATTTTTTCCAATATATTTTAATTTTTCATGTTATACGCCAATTATCTATAAACCAAGACACAGGACAGCCGCTTCTAAGATCTACCATACCAGCAGTAAATGTGTGCTATGGACAGATGAGCTCAGTTTAACGGACTAAATGTTATATAGAATATGTTCTTTTACAGTGTCATTTTAATTTGAACCTTAGGAATAATGTAAGCCTTCAGTAACTACTCAGAATTCTATCACTATAATGCCTCACCTCTAGATCACAAAAGACACAATGTAAGCACACAGTCTAGCATTATGTATTTTATATACGTCTATACACTCAGAGATACATATATAGGTAAATAAAAGCACATAAAATATTAGTAAGGCTTCATCTTCCTGGCAATGAAACAGATAACCAAGTTGCACAGTTTAACAAGCTGATGAACAACTCTTAGCTGACTCTGAGATACGCAACACAAAACCAATGATTCTAGAAATAGTTTAGGGACTTTTTCCTTCCATTTGTAGTAAGGCACCTGCATAACGCTTCACAACTATTTAAAATATTGTCATTATCCCTTGAGCTAGAAGAAATTAGGTAGGTGTAAAATAATCAGAATGTCAAGCACATTAAATGTCAAGCATAAATAAGAACCAAAATTGGAATCTCTCAAACATGCTAGTACTCCCACATTTGGGCAAAAAGTGTTAACTTCAGTAACTACCACCATTTGGAACTTGCATTATTATAAAAAACACATAAATTTTTTTGCCTTAATGGCATCTAATAGCTTGAAAGCTGATTTGACATTAGAAAGTAAAAGTAAACATTATCCAAATCTTCAAGAAATCTTCCTTACCCAAAACAGATTTTTATTTAAGACTCAATTCAAACACTTCAGGCTATTGGCAACAAACAAATATAGATATATATCTTAAAAAAAAAAAGCAAAACACTTTGCAGGAGAAAAAGGGAGGGATGAGTAATACATGAGCCTGTATTACATGGAAGGGCATCAAAAGTATAACCTGTAAAATAAACTGCCAAGTTATAAAATATTTCTTCGCCCATTAAAACAAAATAGCTTGTTCAATCAATTTTTAATTCCAGAATTCAATCACCATCAAAATTATAATCAAGCACTCTTTCCCCTGAGAATGTATACTAACTAAATATTTTAAAGTGAAGATATCTAAAATCTAAATTAGATTGGAAAAATATTTCAAGAAGGAATTTTCTTTCAACTAAGTTCACACCATACTAGCAAAGCATAGTCTGAAACTGTGGTTAACTAAAAGTAAAGCATTGAATAAATATATAAAAGAACACAATGCATATTATGCTATGATTAGGAAGTAACACCTATTACTAGATGTTTGATAAAAATTGCTCAAATATATATTTTTGTCTATAATGAGCTTCTCCTTTGTTATTCATGTTTCCTTCAACATTACCTATTTAATTTTTTATATGAACAGCACAACAAAAGTAGCCTTACAGGACATTCAGCACTTAGGAATGGCTCTACTTGGAAGGCTTTAACTGAGAAATTCCCTGAAGAGTCTGTGGCACTGGACAAGCCATGACCCCATCACAGAGTGGTTTACATGGCAAAAATATGTCACAAAATATTGAGGTATTTAGATACTCATGTGGAAGAGATTTATACTCTGGGACAGAGGCAGAATGGAAACTTTTCTTATCTCTGCTCATTCCAACTCTACTTATCCCCTTTCCTTTCAACCATGGGGCACTCTTCTGGGAAGAGCAGTAATAGAATCAATTGATTGACAAATGGATCAAAGAGAAATTGGACTGAGGTCACCGTATCACTCTGCCTCAGCCATATGAATCTGTCAGCCATTAGTAATAAGGAAATTTATTTCATTTGATGTAATCAAGCATCAAGGTTAAAATACCTCCATATAATCATGTCCTAGCTGCGCACTGAGTAAGAGAAGGAAAAATTCAGTAGAGTTGAAACGAGTTTTCTTTAAAGTTACGGAAAACATCGAACGTGTCATACTTCTACCGGCATGGGTTTTTTTCTATATTTCAGGATTTTTAAATCTCTCAAAAACCCATATAGAAACCTATACAATTCTACAATCAATTTATAGAATTAGGGCAACAAGTATTTACTACCCTGGATTGAGAAATACAAGCTCTACTGATGGTTTAGCAATTGCTAACATGCCATTGCCTTTCATTCAACAGTGCTATGGTTACCATGCCAACCTAAATCTATACTTTGAATACAAAACTAACAAGAAAGTACTAAGTTTAAAGATATTAATAATTGGAGTTAAATTTACATTAAAGGATTTGTTGGCTTTCTTCTTTGCCTAATGAAATAGTAAGAAATATATAAAGCCAAAAATTATATATGTAAAATCAGCTAATACCATATACCTGAGCACTTATTCCTGAGTTCTTCATAAAAATAACATATTTCTCTTCCTAAAGAAGAACTGTGAACCAGTCTCAGACTCAGACATTTTAAGTATGTGTTCATATTTAAAAAAAAATAATTAAAATCCTCTTCACTGTTCAAGAATACTCTCTAAAGCACGTACTCTATAAAAAAGAAATCTTACTGAAAGAGTACATACACCTGATGTCTTTCAGGAAACCAAACAAAAATAACAAGAGTGCCACCTATCCTTCATTATGAATAACAGAACTTCCCATGGACTGACCTTGCTGTTAAAAATCCTTTACAATAAAACCTGACAGTTAAGAACATATAAACCTCTTCATCTGGGCATAAACTTGGTTAAAAAATAAAATAGAAAGGAGCATTGCATGTGAAAGGAGGATGAAAAAGAAATAGAGGAGGAAGACTGGGGGGGGGGGGAGAGAGAAATCTGTTAGGTATCAAGAGCATAAAATCCAAAAGATTAAAACACACCAAAACTAAAGAAATTTTAAAGAGTGCAGCCACATTTTGGGCTTCAGTAATGATTTTATAAAACCAGATTTGTATGTAACTTGCAACTAGCAAACTTGGTCTAAAACAATCTGCTGAATACAAGCAGCAACTGCCCATTAATAGGCAAAAGGAAAGATTCTTCCAGTGCAGACAGACTGGAGCAGCAGAGTGGGGGTGGTAGTCGTGTGGTTCATTTTCATTTTTTTAAGATTATAGTGGATATCAGGGTAATACAGACTAGTAATCCTGACACCTTTAGCATGAAAATGAGAAGTTATTAAATCTAGGAATAAACACAGATAAACACCTTTTATTAAGGAGGAAAGTCAGTCTTTTGTTTTTTGTAAAGGGAAGTTACACTTCACAAATCTGCTGCATGCACATGCATGAGGAAGAGTCAGTTGGATCTATATATATATTTGCATGTATTAAAATCCAGTAGATATCTGTAGGCTTTTGAAAAAAACTTCTGTAAAAAGAGTCATATGAAAATTAAGCCAGTACAAGATAATACACAAGGCTTTTGCTTTTAGGAAAAATCTGGTTAAAAGATGGGAACCAGAGCAGAAGTGCTCAGTTCTCCCATCCGCAGCAGGTCACCAGCAGAGCTCTTCAGGGAGCTGTGCCATGACCTGGAGGCTCTGCGTATTTGCAGATTAGCCAGAAAAGGGAGTGGGTAGCAACATGGCAAAGCCAAAGCAAGATGCAAAGTTATTCATGGTAAAATGATGAGGGCTAACCATGAAGAAGTGTGAAAAGACCTTTCAAGACTGTGTAACTGGACATTAAAGTGTCAGATGAATTTCAACACAGGTATCCCTGACACAATGCACAGATGAAAAACAATCCTAATATTATTGCTCAAATGGATAATCTCTGAGCTAATAATTTCCATACAGAAGCGAGGTTTTGGGATGACTGTGGATAATTGACCTTACCAGGGACAACATCCCTTAAATTTTCACATGCAAAATCTTAGGACACAACACCACAGCAGAAAACACTCATATGTGTACCCTTACAAAGCAATCACCATTGGCTGTTAAATGGATGGAAATCCCTTGATGGTGAAGCAGTATTTTTTATATCAAGTGGACAGCCAATACTGACACCTAAACAATCAAACACACTTTCCAAGAAGACTGAAGTGTGAGACACCAAGAACCAGCAAGCATTGCTCACCAAGCAGATCTTCTATGGAGAAATGATTTACGGGGTAAAAAAAATGCAGTGTCATGTTGGAAGGTAATGGAGATTACTTCAAACCTGTCAGAATGCATCATTTTAGCTGTCCCCCCCCAAAAGTACTGCCCTTCTAATGCAACTGCTTTACTGTAGGAAAAAGGTGGGAAGCAGTCCAAACAAGTATTGCAACCTCTCCCATGAACAAGATGTGAACTCCAAAAAAGATTGGTACATATCAAGTTCCTCAGAAGAAGCTCCACAAGAAAGAGTCCCTATGGATTGATTTATAGAAATAGAGATTGATAATTTGTCTATTGATGAAGTTTTGCTCTAGTGGTTTATATAACATCAGCAAAGTCCCTAAGTATAATTACAGCTATATACTCAATCAGGGACTACATATTACTTCACTCTTGCTCAGCCCTGTTCGGAATTACTTCTAAGACATTTAAAATTGTACTCCAGTTATGGCATTAAAAAAATCTGCTGTATATTCTCTCATCAGAAAGGTTTCAGAAGGATGCTATTAATGAGTATTGAAACAAGTACAAAAAATGGCAGAAAAGCAGAAGTGTGGCAAGTATTTCCCATTAACATGTGCATATGGTTTCACTCAAAATGGATTGTCTTGCAAGAAATATGTTTATATAATACTATTATGTTGTTATATTACCAGACTGTAAGTTTATAGTGGGGCCGTTTTGATTGAGGCACTGTAAAAATTAAGCTGGAAGGAACAAAATTCAAATATATATGGAAATAATGGAGCTAAAAAACTGGAGGAAAACTTCCTTAATATATTTAAGGGGGAAAAAAAAGTGAAGATAAAAAAAGCAAAGCCTTGTTTCTGAGCTCCTAACAAATGTCAAAAGCCCAAGGAAAGAGCAGTGAGATTAGGATCCAGCCTCCACCTCATACAAAGATGTATAAGACAAATTCATAACTTGCTGCATTGTACAAAGTTACTAAATCTTCTGTGTTGAATAGGAGGGTCACTTGTTGGCTTTCACGTAATCTATCACATGCATTTACAAAGGAGTACCTTTGCCTTTTTCCTAGTCCATTATGTACAAACATAATCACCTGCACTTGCACAACAAACTTAACACAGGATTTAAAAAAAAAAAAACAACAAAAAAACAAAAACACACACACCAAAAATTCCAACTGCTATTAGAGGTAAGAATCAGAACTTCACCAGTTTACAGGTGCATAAACTGTTAATCACTTAGTAGTATTGGTCACTGGGTGGGATTGCTATTAGCCAGTACCTTCTTGTCAGAAGTATCTGCATTATGATAATAAAATCAGTTACAACCCTGTCGTGGTTTAACCCCAGCCAGCAACTAAGCACCATGCAGCCAGTCATCCATTTCCCCCCCCCACCCAATGGGATGGGGGAGAGAATGAGGAAAAAACCTCATGGGTTGAGATAAGAACAGTTTAATAGGACATGAAGGAAGAAAATAATAATAACAACAATAATAAAATGACAATAATAATAATAATAATAAAATTGGACTATACAAAACAAGTGATGCACAGTGCAATTGCTCACCACTCGCTGACTGATGCTCAGTGAGTTTCCAAGAAGACATCCACACCCCCAGGCCAACTCCCCCCAGTTTATATACTAGATGTGACATCCCATGGTATGGAATACCTCGTTGGCCAGTTTGGGTCAGCTGCCCTGGCTG
>JANZLQ010000037.1:3819916-3864124 GCA_026212715.1 Elanus axillaris
CTGCAGGTGGAGATCTGCTCCACCGTGGACCTCCATGGACTGCAGGGGGACAGCCTGCCTCACCATGGTCTTCACCAAGGGCTGCAGGGGAATCTCTGCTCTGGGGCCTGGAGCATGTCCTCCCCCTCCTTCTTCACTGGCCTGGGGGTCTGCAGAGTTGTTTCTCTTACCTGTTCTCACTCCCCGGCTGCTGTTTCTCCCTCTCTTCCCCAACTTTTTTTCCTTCTTAAAAATGTTATCACAGAGGCGTTACCACTATCACTGATTGGCTCGGCCTCAGCTGGCGGCATGTCCATCTTGGAGCCAGCTAGCATTGGGTCAGTCAGACACAGGGGAAGCTTCCAGCAGCTTCTCACAGAAACCGCCCCTGTAACCGCCCCCCGCTACCAAAACCTTGCCACAGAAACCCAATACACAGTTACATATTCTTAGGACCAGAGGTATTCTGTACACAATATAAAATACAGTGAATAAAAATTTAATTCCAAACCATCATTTTCTTCCGTCGCTATTTTGTATTTGTAGTTTCTTGATGGTCTAGTCAAAGCATGAAAACTCACACAGCATTTAATAAAAGATGCAAAATCAGCATATTAGACTTGAGGCACAGAAATCATAATATTTTAGTAAAAACATTGCTAAGCATCATTTATGCAATTTTTTTCCACTCAAATATTCTAAATTCAAGTCATCTTGTACTTAAGAGTAAATTACATTGCAAAGCAGGTGGGAGTGAGTGTAAATATATATGAGTTACGTCCAGCATAAAGTAGCTAAGGCAAATTCATGAAGGCAGACAAGCACAAGAAAACTTTGAGTCAAGACCCAGGTATGTGTTAATCTACCATGATTATATACACTTTCCTTCTAGGTGAAGCAGGTTATCCTATCTTAAAAATAAAATGGACTCAGGTCCACACTTTCAAAGCTGTTATAAACTAAACAGTACTTGACAGTTGAGAATTTACTAATCCTAATTTTAGAAACATCATATGGATAGGATCCAAGAAGACAAAGGTACTGTAACCCGCTATGAGAATGCAAAGGGGAACAAACAAAAAGTCTCAGCTTCATTTTAAGAAAATTAAAAGTTCCTTACTCTACAGAATAAAAAAAGCTGCAGGTTTTTTTATTATTTCTTTTATTTCTTTTTTTCTTTCTTGGCTTTGGATATTCAACAATCACAAAGAAGAAAAGAGAAAAAGGAAAAAATAAAACAAAAAGAAGAAAATCATTCTCATTATTTTTCAAATATCATTTTAAAGCCAATTTAATGATATTTGTAATTACACTTGCAACATGCATTTTCCATATTAGAGCCACCAGCACTTGGTTCTTAATAATACTACTGGTACACGCAGGCACCTGCATAGAGTATTTTCAGAAGAACATATACTTGATTTTGTCTGTTGCCTAAGAAGTGAGAAGACGAGATAACACTGACAATTCCATTAGAAAAACCAAACTTCTTCATGTGAAAACCTATTCTTGTTCTCTAAATAACTTAAATACTTAAAAAAAAAAAAAAGAGTAGAAACTTCCATTGCTGTTGCTCGTATCAAAGCCTGCTATATACAAGCTCATTTGTCATCCCCATTCAGGGAGGTGGAAATGCAATTCAAGATGAAAGTGACCAAAACCAACATTTTCTTACACTCCTAGGAGTGGTGGTCAATACATTTGGACCTGCTTACTTCCATTTTTGACTGGCAAGGACCTTTTCTATCTATAATTACTACTGACAGCAGAAAGTTAACTCCAGAATTCTCTTCACTGCCTTTTGGATAACCAATTCAGTTTTTTCAAAACATTCAGACCATAAAACTGACTTCCAAGTATCCCACACAAAATACTGAGGTTTTTTGAAGTATCTATGGCCAAGTCATAAGGCACTTAAAGAAAGAAGATTTAGAAGGACTACTTTGTCCTTAGATCATCTTTTCCATCAAGTATTTTATGCCAAAACAACACTGCTACCATGTTAGTGTAAAAGGAAAAATTTAATCTGGGACATTAACATAGTCACTGTTACAACTATGCTTTAAAATTTCAGCAGAAACCTTTACTGCACATACATTTATAGGAGCATTTTTTGGCCAGATATTTCCTTGAACTGAAATATTAGATACACAAAACATCAAGACAATACTAACACCATACACATTATTATAGATTTAGAAACAGAGCTTAACCAGTGGTCCATTTAGTTCTGCATCCTGCCTTTAACAGTGGCAGTACCAAATGCTTTGGAGAAAAAATGCTGCAAATAAGAGAAGTCTGAGAAATCTGCCATCTGGTAAAAACCTATCTACACGGAAGGGTTCCTTGAATTGATTTCTAGCTCTTCCTATAGAATATAAAAAAGTCAAACATTAATTACAGTAGGCTTTCACATACCAATGGAATATATGTAGAGTAAAAAAAAATTTGGAAAGCAGCAATTTACTTTGGAGTAATGTAATTTTATTTAATTGCTTCTAATTAAAGTTATTCTACAAATGTAAAACAAAAGTCTCTGTTAATTCTCTGCATAAACTAAATTTAGATATCAAATGAGTAGCTTGTTCACAGTATTTACTATAATTATTGCAATACTTCTGTAACTTTGATGTTTTAAAAGTTTTGGGACTTGATACCAAATAATGGTTTCTGCTGCATAAAGCAAAATAATCTTTCAAACTCCCAGTGCCTTTGTACTTTGAATGTGACTCACTAAATTTGCATTTTGTGAAAGTACATGTAGGAGTAAAAGCACTTCTTTATTACCAAGAAATATGACATTATAATCCCATGAAGTTACTACTTATAGAAGAAAATAAAACTGTTCCCATTCTCTTCCATACCTAACTGTAAAATGAATACCTTCCACTAATTTTACCTTTTATTAACTTTATAAAGAAAAAGAACACTTAATATTTTTGCATATATTTTAAACTTCACTTTTAACAAAGTTTTAATATCGGCCAAGAAACATAAAAATTGGAAATATTTTTCAACAGAAGTTAACTCATCTGAAAATAACTTTTGCATTTAAAATATTCATTGATTTTTGTTAAATTTGACTAAAAGATGTGGCCAAAGTTGGGGTGGAGAATTAAACAAAAAAGGAGAACACTCCGGAAACATCTGTATTTTATAAATAGACCAACATAAGACCAAGAAAAGTAATTTACTTAATTTCTTCTCTTCATTTATCTTCCTTATCCTCTCTCCACATTTTTACTACCTACTTTCTCATGTGGTTATTCAAATACCAACAGCCCAACAAAGCAAATGCAATATAGAGTCAGTGTGCCATTTTCAGGTAAAATTTGCCAGCTGAAAAGTAGTCATTACTAAATTCTACTTCTAAGAAATGTTCTTCATTCAGATAAGCCATTTTATTCTCCAAACTCTTTAATACTCAAAAGTTACAATGTATCACAAGAGAGAGTTATGCTTGATTTATTTCACAAGGAGATTGCATTAACATATGGTTCAGCCACCCTATGTAGCTTACCCCACTAACACTTGAGTATATACGTCTAACAATAAACAGAGAATCGGGGGAGGAATGCAGAAACATCAATTGCAGGTGAGTGCAAACTTAACTGTGAATCCCTCAACCACCAGTGTTCACAGCTAAATTGTGTAGGAGTGGTCACAAGAGTAAAGAGGTTACTTTCAGTTTTAACGTGAGTTTGGTTTTTTTCCCCTCACTTGCTTACGAAGAGAGACTATAGCAGTGCCCTGGAGGAGTGGTGAAAATCAGGAAAACAATTGTAATAAAAATAATTGGGTTGTAAAAGTGAGTTTGATTAGAAAAATAGCCTTAAAAAACAACTAATGTACAAAATCTCACATACGGCTACAGGCTAAAAGCTTGGAATCTTTTTGGAAGGCTCCTGTGAAGGAGCTCCACCCGGAAATCAGGAGAGAGACCAGGCCATACACACAGTTCCTTTTCCTGTTTGAAGATAATTCTAGGACTTTACAAAGCCAGGGAGTGTGGAAACTGAGATAACTTTTTCTCTTTTTTAACTCTGGGGGGGGGAGAAGGTACATTTCTATTAGTTAACAATTTTGACAGCATATTACCATTGGCTTTTTCAAAGAAACCAGTTCAAAGAGCCTACTGAAGAAGGCCTCAAACAGCCACCTTTGGGCATAGATGTATTGAAGAAAGATCTATGCAGTGCGCAGTCAAAAGTTTCACTATATCAGCAACACAGAATCTGTCAGTGAGACAGCATTTACCTTTACCTAATGAAATTCAAACCAAATTACTACTGAAGAACAGAATGAGATCATTTATGCCATGGCAAAGCAGTAATAATAATTAAAAAAAAATATGCTGTAGTGATACAGTAGCACACAGTAAACTACTTTTCTCACAGCAGTTTTCTTCTTTGCATTGCTGTATGGCACTGAATATACTCCTTCACTGAATGGATCACCATGTGAAGCAGACCATTACACATTGTTTTACCCCAAACTAAGTCTAAAAACAGGCTGTTAATTAAGAAAATGTAGGGGAAAATACACTTTAATAAACAAATGGGTTACATGAATACAAGATGAAGAGGAGATATTTAAAAATTGGCCAAGATTACACGCAGGAATAATGAGTTAAATCAGGAAAACAATTATTCAAGTGTCTGTTTTGAATATCTGAAAACTAAAACCTTGAAAATGTACTGTTTCAGGGAAAATTCTGTAGTGCCAGGAAGATACTCTCAATGAAACTTGAAGTTTTTTCTTAACTTCAGCAATTCACAAACAAGGCATCATTGAAATCTGGATCCCCTAGGCATCTTAGAGGCACTTTTGCAGCATTGATAATAGGCCATTTAATTCCCCAGTTGTTTTCTAATTAGGTTATAATTCATGATGTAACATAACCTTTCCTTCTGATGGCCTGTATTCTTAAGGAAGTGAGATTTTATCTTCCTAAACTAAAAGATTTTACAGTCAAGATTACTGGATTATGGTGTTCTTTCTGTTTGTTTACCATCTCCCTCAAACTATTCTAAAATAAATGAAAGTGTTTATTATTGAAACATTCTGGTTTGCCTGTATCTGCTTATTCTTTTCAGCTGGCAATGTCTTGATTTTTGGAAATGTTTCGTCTCTACAACAAGACTTGGTAATGTTCCATGAATTACTATCTCAAGCCACATCAAAAGATTCTTTACACCAGGAACCTTGTCCTAAAACAGTCTTTAAGAGTTTCAACATGGAACAATACTGAATAAACTCCTCATTCCACTGCATGTGACCAAAGAGAGAAGGTACAGTTAACAGAAGCTCATTGTTCTTATTTGACTTCTCCTAGCTATGGATTGCTGCAGTACTTGACTTTCTACAGGACAGCTTCTCCTACTGTCAAACTAAAAACCAAAGAAACAAACAACAAAAAAACCCACAGCCAAAAAAAAAACACACAAACCTGCTGCTTTTTTCATTATGATTCTTATTCAATTATCTACTGCATCAGGTGTAAAGTTACTAGCCATCTACCTCCAAGATCTCTTGTGATCTTAAACACAATAGAACAAGAACTAGAATTAGGGTTGAACAAGAACTAGAATTAGGGTAGAACAAGAATTGGAGTAGAATACAATAAGGGAAGAATTAGGGTGAAATCCTAATTGAAACAGAACAGAATTGGAGTAGAACAGAATTCCACATCAGTGCACCTCCACCTGCAATGCAGCACACTCCTAGCTCTCCCTCTGTGATTCTGGCAGCAGGAGCAATCTGCTGAGCAGTGATCACCTTGGGAAACTTAGTCTTGCACTGAACCACACTGTCATTGGAGAAATGTTTCAGGATCCTCCCAATTGCCTATGCTGGGAAAAGAGTAAAACATTGTGAAATGTTATTCTTTTGGTTCTTCAGCAAATGGAAGACTGAGTTTATGCCTTATGCCCAGTAGATTTTCCTGTCATGTTTCAGTTTAATTTGTTTTTTTCTAAATGTCAGCCAAAGATAGAGTTAAGCAAGAAAAAAATTACAAGAGTTTTTCTCTGTGACATATACCACTGCCTGGATGGGACTGACAGGTGATATAACACTCAGATTTTCCTTCTGACACACAGAGGTTAAAAAGCATTGTTTCATTGCAGTATTAGCATTTTCAATTGTACCAAACCTTCAAGTCAATGCAAGTAAAAGAAATCAATTGCAATTTTTTCAGTTCATATTTTTTGAAAGAGCAGTACACATTGTTCATGCTAAAAGACATGCTGTTGTTCTTTAGTTTACTGATCTCATTATAAACAAATATGATAGCAACCTTATTTTGTCTGCCGCAAAACAAACAGAATATTCAGTTTTCAACATTGAGCCAAAACTTTTCTGGTTATAATTTGAGTTTAAACTTATACAGCATGATCATTACCATAAACAATCTGCAAAATGTCCAGAAAACAAAACTCCCCCCTTGTAATCTACCATTAGAAAGCCCCAAAGAAATAAACACAGTCATTTCAGTTTTTCTTTTACATTGCTCTCAAGGATTTTGAAAGACCAGCTGAAAAGTATTCCTCCCAAATAAACTAAATATTTTAAACAAACCAAAGAATGCTTCCAGATATTTTTCTTTCAAGCATACCTTAGTAAATCTCTCTGAATAAAGAAAACTTAAAGGTACATAAATAGCATATTTGAGGATGAAGAATTAGGGAAGGGCTCTAAGCATTATAAAAGTACACTCATGTTTCATTTCAATTAATTTTGTCTACCCAGTCATTAAAAAAAAAAAAAAAGCTTGACTTTCTTCTTCAGGAAAGAGAACAAAATATTATTTTACAACATGATACAATAATTTCAGTTTAATAATATCTACATAAATACTAAATTTGCAGATAATGGGATCTGTATGAAAAATTTAAAAAGCATTAATTATCATCATTAAATTCAAGATAATCAGCATATTCTGCTGAAGATTCAATTAAAAAGCAATATTCTAAATTTATTACTCAGTTGTAAATATCAATTCAGTTTGCATGCAAAACAATATAAATCTACAGTAAACAGCGAAATCATTCTGAAAGACAAATTTCGCCTATATACCAACCCCAAGAGCAACTGAGAAAATAAACAACATAAAAGCCACAACATTTTGATACTTCTCTAAAATCAAGAGTATGCGGTACAAAATATCATGCCTTCACAAACCAATTTAACTGATAAAAGTTTATGATAACCAAGAGGCACAACGAAAAAAAATATAGTTATTTGGTTATCAAATGTTGTAAATTTTTGCTTAAAAATTATGTAAATTTTTTATGCCATATGGGAGATGGGAAGGGTCTGTCAGACCACAATACTGGTGAAAATTTCCTAATCAAGCTTGACAGATAACCAAATAAATAGATTGACAGATAGACAGAAATTGTATATGCCTCATTTCCTATTAAAAAAAAGACTAAAAATAAGGTCTTACTGATAATTATCCCTACATCTATTATAGTGACTATTATAGTACCCACAAACTTCAACATGACATGCATTTGACAGAAAAACAATGAAACCAGAGAGCGTATCATGCTAGAGGGCATGGGAAAACCAAAGGGAGACGAATCACGTAAGACCATCTATCTCCCCTACCTTTATTACTTCGTTAATGTCTTACATGTGTCCTGACTGTGCTGGAGAGTTTCAATATGATAAATAAGCTTGCAGGGGCGAGTTACCTCACCTGGATAAAGTGAATAAAGGAAGAAAGTACAAAGACGGCGACAGCAGGGCAAGGAATTAAGACAGGCTTTTAAAAACTGATGAAACTGGTTCTGGCTTTTCAA
The DNA here is from genome assembly GCA_026212715.1 of Elanus axillaris. Lineage (NCBI taxonomy): Eukaryota > Metazoa > Chordata > Aves > Accipitriformes > Accipitridae > Elanus > Elanus axillaris. The sequence continues at coordinate 3,827,704 of JANZLQ010000037.1, forward strand.
ACCCAAGCCTAGCAGTTGCTCCAGAACTCCAGCCATGGGGGAACACTCAGCTTTGGCAAAGTTGGGGAAAGTTGTCCCAGGAAGCCTCTGCACAGCAGCAAGCTGTGGAAACATGGAGCTCCACAGCCTGCAAGACAGGACTACTGCTTCCAGATTCAAGTAGTGCCCAAAGCAGTAACAGACTTGATTTTAATGTTTTCCTCTCCTTTCCCATAAGTTCCTGTTCATTATTTTCCTATTTTCTATTTGGCATATAGGAACATTATAATACTAAGTTTGAACTAAATTTCTCCTTTACTGTAAAAATATTTTTGATTAAACAGATGTCAGCAAAATTTGGAGTGAAAATTGAGTAACAGATGGTGAGGTCTGTGGAGTTCAAAGAGGCTGTATTTTATTAAAAAGGAAATTTGAGGAAAAGAAGTATTTTGCTGGAAATATTGATGCAGTGTTTAAGCAAATGTAAAAAATATTCTTACTTGATAGAAAACAGTACTTTTCTTTTTTTTTTAAAGAGAAGAAGTATTCATGCCATAAACCTCAGACCATTAAAAAAGGTATTTTATTCTGCTTTCTTTTTACTGAACATGGCTTTTCATCCATGACATAAAGGTTCTCAAAGAAAAATAATACACATCATGAAGGAGGAAAAAAGCCCAACTACTAAACCAAAAATAACAACGACATTGTTTAAGGATCCTGGACAAAATACATCTTTTATGTGACACATAAGCTATTGTGAAAGCAAGTTTAGGAATGCTCAAGCGTGGGATAATAGTTATCCCAAACTTAATATTGCAAGTGTTAAAGAAAATTGCAAATAATGGTACATGCCCTGTAAGAAATGAGACTGAGAAGGATAACTCCTGACTGCCATTGATGTCTCGCCTCTTTTCCAGCTTTACCACTTATAACGGTAGAAAAGCATTGCCACCCATGGAATATAGACAGAGAGTCAATGAAATGAAAAGAATGGCATAAATATGATCATTATGGCTCTCAAGTCTTTTTTCCAAGATGATATTTTTAACTTTTTATTACATCATTGGGAAAAAAAATTAAAAGGCAAGTAGTTTCACATTCATGACCAGGGTCATTCTGCATCAAAGAGAAAGCTACAGTGCCCCATGGAATAGCAGTCAGTGAGCTAGTTTAGACATCCATGGGGAAAGACTTGGAGAAATCTTAACCACGTGGAAGAGTGCTACCTGTTCTCCAAATAAGTCTTCTGCACACAGGTCAGTTCAGCTAGGAGACAACCTATGATACCTGCACAACATTGGTATTTTCATTGGAGGCAAAGAAGCAGGGAGAAATCACAGCTGACGCGCTCGCACAGAGAAGAGCTGACAGACCCACACTCCTACCTGCGAGCTGTACCAGGCAGTGCAGCTGAGCCCACATCAACACAACTCAGCTTCATCAAACATAGGGCACTTCTTATCTCCCCTACCAAAAGCTGGCTGGAAGCTAATTCTGACTCTGATCTGCTCCTGGTGTGGCCCAACTCAGAATTTTGGTACTGTCTTGAACTACTTTTAAGTACACACTGACATTACCAGTACTAAATGATCACGAACACATATTAGACAGATATTTTTGATCTTGCATCTTTATTTCTCCCATGCTAATTTCGGTGACATCTTCCACCAGATACTTCAACTGTGCTGCCTGGATTCCCAGAGTGTAGAGTCTTACAGAGACATGGAAGCTGCTGTATCCTCATACTTTAGAAATGCCACTTATTTTTCAGAAATTGGTGCAGTAAACTGAAAACCCCCAAGACTGTGAATCCAGAACCAGTACTTCCAATTAATCCGCAGTAATACTTACAGGTCATGAACTAAGATAATGTCTTGCCAGTGGTTTTAGACCTTGACACCAATACCCCAAGAAATAGACGTTTTGCTACAAACACTGTATTTTACCAGTGAAATATAGGACACACATTCAGCTTATGTTTGACAGAGTGATAAAAGAATCAACTAATTCAAACCTAGACAAAGCAAAATATCCTCCTTGAGTTCTATACTTCAGGGTTTTGTACAGGTACAAGCTATTCAGAGGCAATGTTTAGCTTTACAAGTCATCCATCATTCCTTCCTCTGCACTGATTCATTTATCAGTCACATCCAGGTATCTTATACTTGTTCAGAGAGACCAAATGAAAACATTAAAAAGTTCTTGGATTCATCTTACTACCAAAGTAATTTAGGTCATGTTTAGTACAGCCCTCCAGCCTTCCCAAGGAAAAGAAACGTCTGGATAACTGATCAGATTCAAGCATCTTGAAATCACATACGTGTCTAAAACATTTTCACAGTGTTAAAATATTTTCACAGTGCTTTTAGACCTAAAAACTCTGTATTTAAACAAGCACAAAAAAGAAACATTGGGGGTGGTGGGTGTTGTAATTACTCCTATTTACAGGTTTCTTTTAGCAGTTTTCTGTATCGGTTGAAATTGAAGTTTTATCTTATTTTCAGTGATTCAAAAATCAAGGCAAGTGACAGAAATTCATCAGATAAATGAGACTACCTTTCCAGAGATATAGAAGAAAATGCAGCTTACACATCTCAGGCATCATCTTTTAGAACTATTCTTTATCTTCTGAAGGCAAACATGATGATCAATCTACAAAAATCCTGAAATAATTATGTAAAAGCTCCTCTTTATCTTCAGCTGTTCAAGGATTCTATAGTTTTCAAAAGAACTCTTAAATACAGGACATTTGGGGGTTTTAAGTATTCAGTGTTAATGTCATAAAAATATCACTCCAAATTTTAAAAAGGGATTTTAAAAGCTTGACACAAGCTGATAACCTTGGTTAAGATTTTCATTTCTGGATATTTAAGATATAAAATGGCTGAGGACTTATAGAGGAGAAACCAGTTTTACAGCGGGGAGAAGGATAGTATTTTAAGTTGTGATAAAATTATCAAATATAAATGGCTGAAGTTCATGTTCCAGGGTGTTCACTGTGTATTTTTTAAAGGAAGACCCACAGTCTACAAGTTAACTGTAATACTAGAGTTTAGTTGATGGTACAAGGAATGATTATCAGTTCAAAATTTACATGAAATCTATATTTAAGCTCTACACAAGAGGCAGTTCAGTATTCAGAAGTATCCTAAGGAAGGTCTCATTCTCATCAGTGCTGATGCTGAAGGAAGGATTCATAATTCTCATGTTTGAATCTGTCAGCTGTGCTTCTGTATTAACCTATTCACCCCTGTGTTTGGGGTATTAACAGCCAAGAAAATACTTTACCTAGTGCAACTAACAGTCCTCTGGCATTGTGCTAGGGTACACTCAAAGCAGACTAGAGTACTTCAGGGAGTGGACCTGAGTGAGTACACAAGGGCAGGGGATTCATATTAAAAAAACCAACTTTGTAATTAGCTTTTATCTCATGGGGAGAAAGCTACTATATAGGAGAAAGAGAAGATTGAAAAGCACTTTAAAGATCAATGTATTGTAGCACTTCTCTAAATTTTGAAAGTAGAAAACACACATTGCCAAATTTGGCTAAATCATCTTTTTTCCCAGCTTTGGAGTAAGAAGCGTTAACTCTCATCCTTCCTCGTTTTTTGACATGCTTTAAGATTCAGCTTGAATGTGGGAAAGGAAATTATTTGACCTCTTGAAGAGAAGGAAAAAGTAACTGTGAAGGTCGTGTCTGGAGAGAGATGACTTCTCTGTATTCAATGTCAGTGTTATAGGGCCTTGGTCCAATTTGTCAGGGCCAATCCTGACAACTACCAGTGCAGTTTATTGTGAAATGACAAAAGGAAAAAGTATGCTTTGTAAAATCTTACGAAACCTTCCTTTTTCTGCAGTGAAAGGCAGAAAAAGCCCATCTAAAAATACAAGATCATTTGCAAATGTATTAAGAAAGAAGGAAACTATTATCAATATGCATAACTCCCAAAATTGAATGAACTTACTTAAAAATGAAAAGAACTTGCTAAAAGCATCATTTTAAGGACACCTGAATGGTTAATTGTTACCACATTGCAACCAGAAGTTTCTGAAGAGCTGCCTATTGAACACTTTCACTGACATCTTATTGTTTAGATGAAATATTATGTCCACCCTGCACACCATCTGTACTGGAGAGGATAGTACACTGAAAAGATACTATTCTCAGTCCGTAATAATAATTAAAAAATTATGTGGGAGTTAAATCAGTCAATTGTTAGAGGTCAGTGTGGAAAATTTGAATAATGAAAACCAAAAATTACTTTCTTTTTCTGGCTTATATCAATACTATACATATAACTGAGTGTATAGTACTAGCTTTCATGAGAATTTATGCCATTTAGAACTACTGGTGTAACTACACTGCTGCTAATAGAGGTGAGCAAATATGCCATTAGGCAGGAGTGCATTATCTGGATACAGAAATTTAGGGCAGACCCCAGATATTTTCAAAGACAATGCTGTACACTTTTTTTTTTTTTTTTTCAATTTAAAGGACACTGGTCTGTGCACTGAGAATGTCAGTAGATTTCTGGAAGTGGTACAATGGTTGTGGTACTGCTCATTACCATTGCTGACACTCTCCAAGTCACACGTCACAAGGAGACAACAAGGAAACTCTCTCACCAAATGCAGCTTTGCATTAAATGCATTCTTTAACAGAAGCTGAAAAACATAGCACACTGTTCAAGATGACAATTTAAAAAGAAAACCAAACAGTTAAGGTCTGCCTGATTAATTGCTCTACTTGGCTAATTTGATAAGCTCTCAGTCAGTTTGCCATGCCTCCTTCATTGGCTTGATCTACTTTGTAAATTAATCTAATTATGAGCACCTGCAATCAAAAGCCCCATCTCTGCAGAAGCTGTATGACTCTTATTTATACATAGCAATTTTTAAAAAGTCAATTAAAAAAAAAGAAATCATCTTGCCACAAGAAGCATTTCTGGGATACAAAGCAGACATAGAATAAGGGTCATATTCAGTAAATATAGGAACCACTCCTTGCACTCTCCAATGTTTCATTCCCACTCTGTTTCATAATATAGACTGCATCCTTCAAGAGAATTCTAATAAAAATTACATTACAGCAGACAAAAGATGACAAATGATATAAAGTAATTGCAATCCCCAAACCATATTAATCAGATAAGCCATACATCAGAAGGTGAATAATAATGCCAGGTTCAATTTAGGGTACCATGGGGATCTGAAAATAAACTGGGGACTTTACAGAGAAAGCTCAGTGGTTTTATACCACATTAGAAGCATATAAACTGATAAAACTATTAAAAAAAGAAGTTCAGCATCACCTATAGTGGACATATTTTAGATAGTAAAAGGTTAACTGTGTATTTATGAGTCTAGATGTATGACTCACCCTTGATTCACAACAGCTAAGCAATCCATTTATATTTGTACCAGTTCTTCATACAGGACTGAATTCTTTGCAGATATAGTACAAATACAAAAGTTAAACTGTGGCAATTTTGAAAGTATGAACTGTAAACTGATTTTCTTTTTTAAAACTAGTTGTGCTGATAGCTTTAATTGATCGATTGCTATTTTATCCTTATTTTTTCTTATGAATATAAATTAGAAACAAAAGGAAGCACCAAACAATTGTATCTGACAATGTAGATTTTTTTATGCTAGATTTGTAAATCCTTTTCACAAAGTATTTTCTGTGCAGAATTTTCAATATTCCATTTTAATCATAATTTTCTCCCTCTCAAAACCACTAAATAAAGATTGGACAATAAAAAATGAATTTTTCCATCAAAATCAGAAAAATTATAGTTCAGCTTATCTGGGAGTTTGTGCTAGCCTTGATAAAATGTGTTTAAAACAAATTAGACTGACAATAATACTGTCAGACTTGCTTAACTCAAAAATGATTTGCATCAGTGAAATTTAACTGTAAACCCTTGAGATTACAATGGGTTCTTATATTGTAAAATATATTTTCACTAAGCAGTGCCAAGTTCTAGGCCTTATGCAGTAATTATGTAAGAAAAAATTATGAACCTCTGCTTTACAGAACATCTACAAAGCTTGCACTACATTACTGCTAGATGGACTCTAAAATGAAAGACACTTTAATCATACCTCAGAGCACAAAATATTTGTACAATATTTTAAAACTGAAAATATAAGAAAGTGAAATTATTAACAGAGCCATTAATTGTCTGGGCCTCCCAGATTAATTAAATTGGCAGAGTCGGTGCTAAGATCCTCACAGCCTTTCCAAACCTCCAGTAAGCACCAGCAAAATAGTAGAACTGCTCCGAATATCACTGTTCCACAGGAGACTATGGAAAAAATGCATTCATTACATGGAAAAGTTGCTAGAATGAGGAAAAAGTGTATAAAACAAAACAAAAACTGGAAATAGAGACACTCTGGCATTAAAAGGCCTGACAGATGTTAAGCTTTTGTTCTTGCATTAAGCCTTATTCCAGAGTGATGAGTAATTAAATGTAATACGCAATTGAGCAAGGGCTTGTCCTTGGTCACAATCTGCAAAGATGCACGTAAACCTTTACCATTGGCTCTTTAAGACCCTGCAAGCCAAACTATTCCTGTGGGTAAGTGTGCTTATTAAGAAGCCGCTGATTATGCTAGGATTAAACATTTTTACTCAGGAAGCAGCAGTACATTTATGAATGTGACTAGACTCTGAGAAATACCAAGAAGAAGCTTAACTGAACGTGTCTATTGATTACCATGACAGCTTAATAAGGCAGATTTTCAATGGCTGAGTGAACTTAAGTGAACTAGGGAAGAAGATTAAAAGACTGCCCCTTAAAGCCTTGGCCACTCCTCTGACATCTCTAATCGCATCAGCTAGGGAAAGCAGTTTATTAACTTCTGGTCTAAGAGGCAGAGGTCACTGAGTAGCACAGACATCCTCTGGTAGGTAAGGGAGAACTTATGAGGTAGGAGGAAAAAAAAAAAAAGAGGAGTGAAACCGCATGAGGATTCAAGCTACTTCCAGTAAAAAGTGAGAGAAAAAATAATTAAAAGTATGTTTCAGTAAACCCAGAAATACAGAAGGTGTTTTCTACTTAACAGCTCAAAAAAGAACAGAATATAGTTGGAAACCATTTGATAAATGTGAGGCTTAATTCCAAAAGCTGGTTTATTTTCATGTCATATCCATAATAAAAGTGGTAATTTGCTAATATTTAGAGGAGAAGAGGAACAGAAGAAATGTGTGCTGCTTTGGATGAGCACAGGGGCTTATTTTGCCTATACAAAATGAGTTTATGAAATATTTTTAACTGAGTTATTTTAAGAAGTGCCAAAGTGTTGGCAGCCATGGAGAATTACTTAGCATAGATAAAGAGCCTGAAGACATGGAGCCTGGACAAAATGGGATTTGCTAGGCCCCAAACTGGGCCTTTTGTGTTACTGTTTGCATCTTCTTGTTATTTGAGGACCAGTCATGAACTAGGATGCCACTGCATTACTTACATAAGCTACAAAAATGTCCCTGTCTTGCGCTAACTACAATTTTTAAGATAACCATTGAAACTTTGAGGCCATTATCAGATTCTTCACAGATTTTTAAAACTAATTTTACACTGGAGTTGTACAAAACTTTGTCACTAATTCAGTACGAAAGATAAAGACTAAAGTTATGTCAGTGTGTTTATGATCAATTCAAATGACAGACTGACAGAACAACATAATATCCCCTGGAATGATAATGTGTATAACTTAACAAGATGAAATAAGGTTTACCATGAACATAGTGCCGCAGCATGCAAGCCCTAATAAAAATAAAGAAAAAATAGTTTCAACTTTGGAAATATAAATTTTGACTAGATATAATGAATGTAAAATCAGAGAAAAAAGCAGTCCAACTATTTAAAAGCATTTGGTTTCATTTAGCTCAAAATGCTTTTATTGCACAAATAATAAAATTAACCTCATCTCTTCTGTATTACTAGCTAATTGCAAACTTAAAAGTGTCATTAAAAAAATCTAACACACCTCCCAATGTAACTGAAGCATTTAAAATTGTCTAATTAAAAAAAAATCAAAATAATAATAAACGTAAAAGCTATCACACTTATTGCCAATTATTCTGTAGTAGCACTGAGGTCTGTAAGTCTTAAATAGAACCGATAACCTTAATTTTTCTTAGAATCAAATATTTTGAAGGGAAAAAGGTCTAGCAAATAATTATATGAATGAATAAAGGTACATGAAAGTTTTACTCAGTTACTTTTGGAGGAGATGAAAACAAGCATCTCTTCCAAGAATTACATCAAGACAAACATCTAGGCATCTCTTTGGTTCACATATCTAACTAGAGGATTACTAAATTTTCAAGAAAGAAGCTATTTAAAAACCTTCTGGAGATGATTTTAAGTAAGCAGAGACTTAATATGGTGTATCGTATTTGCCAAGACACAACCTGATAAGCATGCAGTCTTGTTAAACATACCATCTTACCACTAGTCACATAATTGTTGCACTAAGCTGTGAAATTTATACAGCTACATAGCAATGACAGCTTTCTAAGGGTTTCAGAATAGATACATTCGATATCAATTTCTCTTTCAACTCTTCAAAGCACTATTGGAATATAACAATATGACACACCAACTGAATGTACGTTATGCTATTAGCAGCCAAAAAGCAATTCTTTGAATCTATGAGTTTCACTGTGAACACTGCACACCTGTTCAGGTCAGAAATTAAAAGGATGATATAACTTATTCCAGAGTTAAGGCTAAGTTAGGTATGTGACACATCATAAATTAAATTGAAATCTGGCCAAGAAAAAGGCTAACCCACTTGATAGAAGCACCATGGAATCCAATTACTACAAGTGATGAAGATATCTTTCTTTCATCCTATGCCAACAGAATTACTTGCAGTAGTTCCAAGTCAAATGCCTTGCTCCACCACCCAGGCTACCAACATCACTTTTCCACTTTTATTCTGCAGATTTCCCATCATGGAAATACATGAAAATGGCTGAAAGCTAGAGCTCTATCATTGTGAATTGCGTGCACAATACTGGAGCTAAGCAAAAGCAGTCCATCTTCTCCATAAACTAGCAATGCAATCTGTGCATCAGATACCATTCCAGGCAATTTGCAGGTAACTCCAAGAATCAAACTAACTGCAAACAGGGAGACATATTGGGGGAAAATATCTGAACGCAATTGCTTTAAAGTACAGCAAGTCAAAACAACTTTAACAGCAGAGATGATACTGATGCAAAGTAAATTAAATGAGTAAGAAGGGGGACTCCCAGCTCAGGACTCAAAGCAGCACAGGTAGAGTCATGATGGCAATACTTAGCTCTGTTTTGTCTAAACCACAGTTCCCAACTCATACTACTTGAGGCTTAGGTTGCAAAAAGTGTCTTTCTGCTTAACGGTACAGGTATGTCATTAATCCTCCTGCTGTCTCTATTTGCCTCATCAGCAAAGTACTTCTACTTCCATGAGAATGGGTTTGAGTACAAATTCAGAAGATAAAATAAAAATGCTCAACTATTAGGGTGATAAATTCAAAATGTCTAATCAGTATTCTCAATATTATTTCTGTGACTGTATAAAGACTCAACATTTTCAGTGGGAAAGATAAAACCATAGACCAGGATTATAAAACTGTAAGTCCCAGAGTAATCAATGCTAGCTTTTAAGTGTGTTGTTGCTTTGATCAGGGATTACTTAAGGCTCCATCAGATCAATATTTCTTTATGCTTCCATCTAGCAATCCCAGAGTTTTAGAAAATTACAGTTGTTAAAGGTACTGCATATTGCTGTAAAATTCCCTGTAAAGGAGTTTGATCAGAGAAAGTCAGTCACTCATGAAAAAAAATAGATTCACACAAAATTTATTGTTAAATAAAAACCTTTGTACTTCATTTGTTTCCCTAAATAGTTTAAACACTTGCTGGAGCAGAAATTCAGTATGCCTGCAATCATTCATTTGGTACAGTTGGCTGAATATATGAATAACCATACAGAAATTGGTAATAAAAAAATTTGCTAGAGAGAAAAGTAGCTTATTGATTTTTAAGATTCTTGTTGATGAGGAAAAGGTTTCATCTTCCCAAGTCAAACTGAAGACTGATCTATAAAGAAACTGATGTGAGTTCCCATTTATTCAATATCCTAAAAATTTGGAAGGGTCACAGAGGTGGCAACAGCAGACTCTTCATCAACAAACCCGTTTATTATGAGAAAGAAAATAGATTCTATTTGGGGAACAAGGGCACAAGAGAAATTTGATTAAGTATTAAAGGATTCTTCTAAAAGGGGAGGGGAGGGAAAGAAAAGGTTCTTTTGTTCCTCTTTCAATCAGCTCTGGGATGCTCATCTGTTGCCAAATGTCTTGAGAACAAATTTTTTAGTTTTTTATTTAAAAAAAACCCAAACACACAAATACTTCTCTTTATATTTTGGGCTGCTTAAGTGGCTTTACAATGTAAATCATAGCAGTTACAATCTACTCCAGTGTACTCCAAGAACTGTACACCTACCAGGTGTTTTCACACAACCAGAATGCATCAATACTTATTGCAAATGATGCAAGAGCAGAACTACAATGGCTCCAAGTTTAATGAACTAATCTGAGGATGATTAAAGACTGGTTGTAGATACGCAGAGATATATCAGTTGCAGACTCACTGATGCCAAGTGAAACCTATAAAATATTGCATGGTGCCCTCGTATAAGACTCAGCACGTGCTATGCATGCTTGTTCATCCACTGTACCACAGCCAGTCCTAACCTCATCTCAGATCAGTATTTTCATCTTACTATAATGCTCATATGGGGTTTTTTGTTTGGTTGTGTCGTTTGTTTTGTTTTTTAACCACTGATGAATGCTCAGGCAAATAAAGAAGGCCTGCAACTATTTTATCATCTCTTAAACACACTTGTAATGTTGCAGTTAAACACCTCTTTTTAACAGTCCTGGAGATGATTTTGCACTGCTAAAATTGTATCATTATCCAGTATTCTATGGCAATTTAGGAATAGCACTCAATAGGTTTATTTTTAGCAAGTGTACCTCATTCACACATTTTGTAGTGCTGCACGAGGATCACCGATCTATATGCGTGACTGCAGTGATAAGATCTGGCAACATTCTTTAATAACTGTTTAAACTGTTCTAGTTGTGTGCTTCAAGCAACATACGATTATTCCAATACCTAAAAAGAGCTTTTCCATTTGCAGTTATTTTCCACTACTCAATATGAGCACCCTTAACATCTGATAGTTAAGATTTTCTATTATTTCCTTTATTTGATTTACTCCTTTACAACCAGTGGACAAAGCATGTACATGTAGTTCACAAAAGATAGCTTAAATGTAATTTGCAAAGGCTATATAATGAGAGATTCTTATTTTGATGCACAAATCCATGAGGATTGGGCTGAAAAACGTTGTCCATCCATCCATATGTATATAAATATAGAGAATGATCATTGTAAAGACAGAAACTTTAACAAAATTAGAAAGATGACAGCAGTATTTGGCATGATACTGAACAAGCCCAAAATTTATACTGTAGCTTAGACATATCCAAGTTGCTTTGTATTTCTCAATATACAACAAATTCCAGTCAGATATGTTCACTGCAGCATCACTGAATTTCTTTCTACTTTATCTCTAAATGTCCTAGAATGCTGCTGTTCTCCAGTAACATCTCTTAAGATAAATTCAATGTTAAATTTATCATGGATGTAGATTCTGAATCAAGCATAATGCTTTTGTTAGTATAAAAGAAGGCACAGCTTTGGGTGAAGCGGGGATAAATAAAACACTCAGCTCTATTAGGACTGCCTCTAGGAGGAAAGGCATCCTGCGGGCCAGTGTTTTCATCTTGTGCAGTGGAAGAGACCTCAAAACCCCACTCCATTTGGCTCTTGCATCCCAGGTCAAATTTTACTAATATTTGAACAATGAATGAATCAAACTCTATACCAGGTAAAGCAACATGCCGTTCTTCTAAAGTGGACACTCTAGCATATAATATACACAATAGGAGGGCTGTGGCATTAGCAAAAAATCCATAATGAACTGGTAATCTGCAGTTCAAGCTGGTAAAGAAATGAAATCACAACATTTGCAAGTCAGGGAAGACAACATGGAAGACAAACTAGAGTGATACTTGGAAAATACATTCCCATGTTAAGAGTAGAAATTACTTCATTTTTTAATTAAATGGTTATTATGAGGCATTTTGTATTCCATCACAACCCCCCCCTGCAATAGCAGTAGAGACCTCCACTGCACCTTCAATTGTTTCCACCTTCTATACATGTAGTATTATTCCAAGTTTAGCTTACAATGTGAAATGCATCTCATCCTTCTCATAATTCCCCAGGATATCACTATAAGTAATTATAGCATCACAAAACAAAACTGACAGCCTTTGTGTTAGCTCAATATGTCAAAAAGACAGGCAGTAAAGCCTCTCAGTGGCTGTGGTACATCTACTGTCATCTCTCATCAAATGACAAACTGAAAAAGCAGCAAGTGACGGGTTTCCTTCTTCTATTATATGAGTCAAGGGCGTTCTTCTGGAGAGGTTCTTCTGTCTCTCAGACAAGACCTAGCTAGAAATGTGAGTTGGGAACATTGCCCTGTAGCAGTCATATATTTTCAAATGTGCAAACCTGGTGCTTCCTTTATCAAAGTGTCTGACATTAAAATGAAGGTGAAATTCCAGCTACCTTGAGTCGCTTTTGAAGCTAGAAAAGAGTTGTAGTCACCAAACAGACAATGCTGCTTCTCCTCCTGGTCATGAAAGTTATAGATGCTTTAATTAAAATAATCCCATTCATTTTACTTCAAGATCTGAGATCATGGATGGCCTCACAGATGCTTTATTTCATTAGTGACCTAAGCTGTTAGGAATGAGAAGGCAGAAGAGCTGAATATAAAAGTTACTGTACAATGCCAAACCACTTCTGTAAGTGACTATGCCTCAGCATCACAGAAGAGTCTTGGCTGAAACTCCACGATATATTGAGTACTTCTTTGGGGATGTTTTGTCAATGGGAATGTTACTCTGGTGGAGCACAGGGGAAAAAAGGGTTTGGGGTTGGGTTGTGGGTTTGGTTTGATTTTTTTTTTCTTTAATTCTTTGTCTTGCCTTTATTTTAAAGATGCAGAGTTAGGATAATAAAAAAGGCATTCAACACCTAAGAAACAAATACTGACTTCAATCCACAATATATTTATATACCAAGTATTTCATACAACTATATGTTAATTTAAGGCAATAGATATGAATGGACAACTTTACCTGGATCATACAATAGATCCAGATGAATTTAATGTTAAAGTTTCATCAGGTATAGTTGTACATTTAGTTGTTGACCTACATTGTACTTGGTATGGCTAGTGGTTTAAGATATTAATCTGTATTATCTATTTTATTCAAAGGCCATCTATTGTAGATTTAACAGGGGAAAAAAAACATGTAAGGGTCCTAAGCGGTATGCTTCTTTGTTCCCCAGAAGTATTCGGTTTTAAAATAAATAATAAAACTGGTATTCAAGATTTTAAGTGCTGGAATCAAAGCCGTATGTTTCAAAAGACTCAAGGTGATGTCCAGCCTTCATTTGCCTCAACATTATTCATATGCCAAGAAGTCGAACTTTTGTTCTTCTGAAATGGTTTTGGTTATAAGAACATTTAGTAGCTCAAAAGGCATAGTACCATCTTTATCACAGACAAATTATACATATTTTCTAAATATTCCATTTTATTACTAACAAATGGGTCTGGATTTGTAGCAGAACTCAAAAAATTTCAAAGGAAATTAAACAACTATGACCCAGCTTCTGTGCTAACACTTTCACTGTTTGTATTTACCAGCACGTCATAAATGGGAGTTATTACCAATTCCTTTAATAATTTGTCTCTCTGATTCTAGAGTATCATCTGGGCTACAAGAATCCTCAGATAATAGCAACTATATGATATTACAGAGCTTTACAGCTGCATTCAACATAGATACTAGATTGTTTTCTCTTAAGAGATCTGTTCAGTGATCCAATAACAATTCTAGACAGTTTAAGGCTGTATAATAAACACCCTATAAAAACTAGTTCAAAAAGGAATGAGATTCACCTCTTATACAGTCTCAAAAACAGTAATTCGTGTTTGAAAAATGGCTTTTTTTATTAGGAAAAAACCCATATTTTCCTATTTCTGAAAGCACAAGTCGAGGACTAACAAAACACTGCTTTTCAGGCATTCCCAGCTACAAATCACACATTTCTTCGGCATGTAAGGCTGCTTGACTACTTGCAGTGCGGCCCGTGTGTCGAATTGGCGTTCAGCCAGCAAACGGCACAGTAGCCAGCTCCTGCATGGCTAACTGCACACAAAAAGGGTATCAGATAGAGCAGCCACATATTGCTACCTACTGCCATCTACCTCTGCTGCAAGGCGTCCTTACACTGTGACAGCACGGACACATTCACACCACATGTCTCATTATGCCAAATCAAACCTGCTGTCAACTATGTGCCAAAAGGATTAAAAAAAAAAATCTGTAAATACTTGGGGGGAAGAAATGACATGACCATAGGCTACAATGGCTACAAATAAAACAGACATACTTGCAGCAGGCAAAAAATTAAAAAATCCATGCAGAATAAAAGAAAATACGTTTGCTGTGCACTGTGTTACGTAACAGCAATGCCTCCAAGCCTTCTGCAGGACAGCAGAAGCTGTCAGTGGGGGATAAGCAAAACCACAAAGCAAGCAACCTGATTTAACAAAAAAAAATACAAGTTGCTCACTTATCTCAACAAATGACAGGTTTAATAAACACAGCCACAAAACAGATATTTTCCTTTAGCAAGCATTTTGAAACAAAACCGGTTATGGGAAAGAGGAGTCCATCATTCTCCCTCAGTGGTCTTAAACTCACCAGCCAGGAATAGTTCTATTGTCCCAGCCCTGTGGATAAGCCACTCCTTTGTTTCATCTCATTTATAATTTTTCAACATCTTTCCACAAAACAGAAGTATCATGCCAAAGTCCAAATACTCCTTCCACTGTAACCATTATTAAACAGTATATATTCCTCCCACCTTACTTTTTGTACAGCTTGCCATTGGTACTTTTGAGCTTTATTTCCCTAACTGTATAATAAATGGTTCTCCTTAGACATGGCCCCTTTCCCTCCTTTCTACTTCATTAATATATGTAAATGTATAACAAGGATTTTCAAAGCATCTAACAAAACTGGCTATCAATCTCTCATTAGAAATCTCTGCAGCAGCTCTGGGAACCTCAGCATCCCCTCTGTGATAGTGTTAAAAGAAAAAATAATCCATGTAAGTGGTCAAGGAATCAATGAAATTTTTATTGTATGGATGTATGTTTTTAATTTATTCATGAAGAAATATTTTTAAAGACTCTGTTCAGTGACAGAGGATTTAACACAGTTATGTAATAACTAGTTCAACAACTTCCTCCACCATGTACTTTTCTCTGCATGTAAATTTTTTTGAAGTTATTTCTAAGGCAATAACCTGATATCAAAAGTTTAATTTCAGAGTATGACAGATGACAAATATCTTCTTCCTATTTAAGTGCTCCCCCCACAGTGCTATTCTAGTCCGTGCAGGATATAAATGACTGACTGAAGTGGGGGGGGAGAATTATGATGTATTTTCATAATAACCTACTCAAATGCATTTTTCAAGGTTTTTCATTAAAATCCACATTTAAGAGAGAATTGATTCTTACAAGGGGGAAAGAAGCTACCCTCTCCAAATGATGCTAATTAAAGTATATTTCTTCAAGAGCTTCAAAGATTTGCTTAGCAATACATCAGTCTCTTGTCCTCTCCCAAGGAAAAAAAAATATGCATTTAGAATTTAAGCTAGCTGCATTTATTGTAAATACATTTATGACAGTGCAACAAAGGAATGCTGACAGCCTGCTCCACATACACAGAAAGGACTAATTTCTGCAACCTTATTTTAGTATAAAGGACTGCAGTAAATTTAACACAGTGGTTCAGTGTATGCTTAAATGCTGAACTTGGAGATATCTCAAAAGCTCATAGTACTGCAAACCTTCATTTAAGAAAGATGAATCAACCTTAATATTAAACCCACCAAAGTGTCTAGAAAGACTGTTAACCTTTTTAGTAATGCAAAGGAAATAGGTTTAATCTACTGCTCTGCTTGCTGTTATATCAGAAATTCACAAGGACATCTGTGATTCTGACTGCATCATAGAATGGGCTATGCTGCTAATGAATTTTTATCCCACTGCTACTTTTTCAAATATTAAAGGATAACAAGGATTTTATTTTTTGTGCTTCCTTCTGCTTCTTTTTCACCTGAATATCACTGGGAAGATTCTCAGCTGATATGCATGGGAAAATAACTTCATTCCATTTGAAAGAATCTTTCTCAACCACTAGAGAAAACTGTGCATACACTTTAAGTCAACCCTTAAAAGAAAAAGGGCTATATTTCTGTTCTCATTCAGTTTTGCTGGCTAGTGGAGCGTGCATCCTGCTGCATAAAGGTCATATCCATAGTCAAGGCCTGCCAACGGGTAACCTGCAGCTTAGCTAAAGATCTTCTCACAGGAAAGAGCTATAAAACACTGCAATTACAGCAGTTTGCCAAGCAGGCAGATCCTAACCATAAGCATCTTACTGTGAATTTAGAAAACTAGAAGCACTCCCACCATTTCACACAATGCTTTAACAAACCTTTTTATTTTATTCATACACATTGAGGGATAGGGTGCAAGTGACAGTCTGCTGGGCACAGCACAGTGCTATGGGAAGATCTGAGCTTAAGTCCTGGTAAAAGCACAGACATGCTTGTATAGTGCTCTTTCAGAGTAATTTATACTCTATAACAAAGCTGTATTATTGCTGGTTCTGGAGGTAGCTCAGCTACCTCAGCATCCCACTTGTACTGTAGACGTAACGAGAGATTTTCACAGTAGGTTAATTCATCAAATTAAGATGCATGTGATAAATAATGATAGGATTTTTGCTTTTTCTTGCTTTTGCTAAAAAGAAATTAGAAGAAATTGAATATTAGAAATAATCGAGTTGAGCTACAGCTGCAGCCACACTAAAATTAGGCAGGCATAGTATTGCTAAATTGTGTGTTGAAAGTTAGATGTATGACTGAGTCTTGTGATTAGGTAAGCCAACAGTGTGGTTAGCCTGGTGAGTGATTGATGTGAGGTACTAAATAAAATTGCTTTTGGGATGGCCTTGCAATTTTTCAAGGAGGCAAGGACTCCAGTTTTTCTTTTAGATAACTTAGCTTGGGAGTATCCATATGGATCACGTCAAAGTGTAGACATAGATAATGGAGGCACTAATGAGCATTTTCTTTAAGATAAGATGTATCAAAGTGTGCAGAAGATCCACTGCGCAGAATCATCCGAGAGGGGTCAAACAGTGGACAAGTGAGGAAGACTATGGAAGACCACCAGAGGACTCCTGAAGATCACCAGAGACCTCTAATGCACTTGCGTAAAGGACATTTGGATATGCTGATAGTTTCCAGGAAAACTAATGAATATGTATCTAACATCTAGTGAATATGTATGTAGAAGATGTGCTTAACCTGCACAATTAGGCCTGACGGTGTGCTTTGCACCCAGCGCTGTACTTTGCTCCACTGACTTTGTCCCCGAATAAAACACTTTAAAATTTATGTGGGCTTGTTTCTCACATGCATGATGCTTACCTAGACCAAACATTTAGGATCACTGAAGGAGTGATTAAAATTGTTCCTGGAAAGTAATCTGAGCATCTATAAGGTGCATCCAAACATTTTGGATTTGAGAAAGGATTTATACCTCCCTGTTCACAGAACTTTTGAACTGTTTTTCTGACAGTTTTATCTGCAAATTAATTTATTTTCTCTGTTAAGGTCTTCCAAAGCACTAGAAAAGTATAGTGACAACATTTCCAAGCAAGATTATTTATGCAAAGATGCCTTCCAGCATTTTCTTAAACTAAGTTCAACATAGTTGTCGTAGCTGGTTTTTCCATCGCTTATAGTAACCGTACACATAATTATTTGTTGCAAATTGTAATTAACTACACGTGCTACAACTTGAACTATTGCAAGGTATCTGTCTTGCCACTGTAGTCCCATACCACATACCACTCTTACAGAAGTTAAAAAAAAAAAAAAGGTAAAAAGAAATATAGACTACCAGAGGATTTGCACCAATTAAATTGCTGTCCGATGGCATCATGAAACACTGAATATTAAAGACTGCTGATATATTAGAAATCCTTTAGAAATGAAAGAACGGAGAAATGAAACACACAGATATATCTCAATTTCATCACAGTGATCTGCAGATAATGTATTCTGCTGGCCAAATGAGTATTACTGTTCTATTCCATGTTACAAGTATAGTAACTGTCATACACAAATGCACCTCCAAAATAGCTTTCAATTGTGTGTTGCCTGATTTTGACCCCTCTAGTTCAAGGAGAAAAAAGAATTTCCCCTTTTCAACAGGAACAAGTATTGCTTCTGCAGCACATTCATTCAATTATTAACAAGAATTCCAGCATGCAGTTTATAAGCAGATATATACTTATCAGGAAAGTAAACAAATAGTACAGGTAAAGCCTGAAAAAGGCTGTCTAACTGACTGTCTTAACAACATTCTCAGAGTTCCTGGAGTTGTTAGAATTTAACCACCTCCCTTAACATTTGTTGTTTAGTCTTGTTGTTTTCTCAATTTCTGAAGAAAGAGTTCCAGAGTTTTCTTGATACAGATTGGAAAAACAGTGCAGATAAAAGGAAATAAAACTGATGAATCATGTCTTGTCTAATACTTATATGTCATCGTCTTTTGTTTTCTTTTTCCTTTCCTTCCTTTCTTTTTCCTGCTTTGATGTTACCAACAAAAAATTTTGGTCAGGCAGACTGAAAACCGCCTAATAAAGTTCCAAAGTAGTATAGGCAGAATTATTCTCAGATTATTTCTGTTCTAATTTAAAGCAACAATTCTTACAAGGTCTATACAAGGATTATAATCCTGATAAGGTGGCATCTGCTATTGTACAAAGATTTGCTGCAAAAAAATTTGCAGATTAGATATTTCTGAATCCTTCCTCTGATCTTGCAACTTTCACAGTTTCTTTACAGCAGCTGTTTTCTCAATAACAGCAACGATAATAAACAAAGTAGTTTCAGAGTACATGAATAATGATGGGACCGTAACACCAATTTGCAAAAATTTTGTACATCCTCGTACCAAACACATCACGTATGGCAAGAAACACCTGACAGAGATTTCTCTGTAAATTAAACTGTTGGCTTTTTATGCAAGACATGTTATGCTTTCCATGTTTATTAATGCCTGTGACTCAAAAGCAGCAGTCAATTAAATTTTCTTTGATTAACTAAAATACAGAAATTATTTTCATGGTACATAAAGAAGTGGTTCAAGATGAATTCTTTTGATTACACAGCAGACAACAGGACATTTTATCAGTTAAAATGTGACAATGAGATGCCAATGAAAATTTTTCTTGTGATTGACAGTTACATCTATGCCTAAACTATTCCTTTTACCATCTGTAGCTGGACTTTTGAAAGAATGCTTACAAGAGCTGCTTGGAAGAATATTGTTTTGCTACCAGTATTTTAAGGTGCCTAGGACTATTCACTGCACTGGAGGAATATATTAATTCATTACCAGTACTTTAATGTGCCTAGGACTATTTTCTGCAAGCTCTTCATAAAAGAATTCATTAGAGCACAACACTGAATACTCTTTTTAAAAACCAAGTGATTATAATCTCTCTTCTATTAAAGACAAAACACTGGTCTTTCAGCGAAGCATGAAAGAAAAGTAGTAAGTATTTTAAAACATTTCTCATCTCTTCAAGACTTCCCCTGCATAGCTTTCCCCACACTATTGTCACAAAAAGGCAATGGTGACAGCTCTTCAGGCTCCAGCAGGAAGCCACCCACACATATATCCAGAAAAATTCTGCCTTGATAAACTGGCTTCTCCTGGCCAGGCCTTGATGTGATGTCGCACCTCTTCCTACAGCAACACGGTGCTGGCAGGATCTCCCTCTGGGGACTCATCTGCCACAGAAAGCACTTTGCAACCAATGGTGTTGCTGCCAGCCCACTTATCTATAGGATCCAGGAGCAGAGCAGGCTACTATGCCTTTTATGAAGTCTCCCATTCCATCTCCTGTCTACCCTGCCCTCAAAACACATTATGGTTTCAGGAGGTGTGTCCCCCATATGTTCTGAGAGGCCAAAACTAGGCCAACTGTACTGATTCCCCTCAGCAGTAGCAGGTTTTATGGGCAGGATAAAGGAGCATGCACAAATAGAATATGCAGCCTGAGTTACTATATTGCAAAAGGACAGCCAAACAGAGGCAAAATCAAGATTCTTCCTCAGGGTAGTAGCATAAAGGATGATCATGCTAGCTTAGTTTCATGATAATTACCTACCTGAAGATACCCATTAGCCACCAGTATTTTCACTACTATTAGAATACATTTCAGCTGAAATTTTCTGTGACAGGGGTTTTTGCTAACCTCTGTAAATTTTCTAGGTTTAAAAAAAGATCCCTTATTATGGATTAGACATTTTGGTTTTTACTGACTGTTTCTGCACAGGGGAAACAACACTGGTTTAGAGTACATAGTTAAAATAAATTGTTTGTTCAAGATCATTTCTAAGCATGTGAACAAATACTTGAGGAAATACAGACATAAAATAAGACTGTTGTAAAGGTTATAACACTGTATTATATTTATCTTCCTTTTCTGATAAAACATGCCTTTTGACAAGAGAAAATGCAATGGGTATCCAAGGGAATAATGCCACCACCATCGACTAAAGAAAATGTAACATGATTTTAGTTGTACCAGAGATTAGACATATTAACTGCAAATACATGCAAAAATACTGTTCTTAAAGTGATTTGCAGGTCTTAAATAACTCTTTTGTAAAATGTATCATTCACAGAATAAATGCAGATGTATTAAATTGTGTGAGATGTGTTGTAACGAATTGTGATGTATTAAATTTTTGTGAGATTTTTGACCCTCATTTGAGATCATCAGCATCTAGATCATCAGTGGCTTCAATATGGCCAAGCCAAGTGCATGAGAATATTACAAAGTCTTGCACAGAATGCTCATAAATGTTTACCACATCAGTGATGATTATATGATTAAAATGCATCAAGATTATGTAAATTCCAATTGATGCCAAATATTTAACTTTTCACAATGAGCACCCACATGCCAAACTAATGAAGCTGGAAAGCAGTGTAAATCATGATTACCTTCCTTTCAACAAGGAAGAGTGAGCCAACAAATAAAAGTTGGCAAAGCATTAGCACTACTTTTCAGTAACTGTTTGCAAACGTAGAAACACATTGGGCTTTCAGCAAGTAAAAAAAAACCAACTGTAACCAATAGCTGTCCACAAAACAGACTAGAACCCATACAAATACTGCTTATGTTGGTATTACTAGGCATTACCTGTTACTTAGAGCTACTGGCATCATTATTATTCCAGGTTTCCCCATATGGATCCATCCAGATAACAATTCAAAGCCTTTACCTATTGCTGTCACCATTTCTTCAGTTAATGAGCCATGAAAAAAGCTCTACTCACAGTTACTTCCAGTACATACAAAGTGCAACATAAGCAATGTTTTGTTTTGCAGTCTGGCTTTATTTACTGCTTGAACTGAAGAAGACTCTTCAAACATCTACAACAGTACCACAAAAGCCATTTCCCCAGCTTCTAATAGGGTTACACAAAAAAAAAAAAAAAAAAAAAAACAACAAAAAAACCCCCCAAACCTCAATAGCTGCTTTTTTAACCAGCAAATAGCTCTAACACCACTAAAAACTACAACTGAAAAGCAATGTAAAGCCTTTCTTCACTTCCACCAAAAGTCACTTCCTTTTATGTAACTTATAATTTAGGTTTGTTAACTGGGAAACATCTCTATTCATGACACTTAGCTATGACCAGTTTCACAGAATAAAACCTGCCCAAGAGCAGCATGCTGCTGGTGCATTTTGCTTACACAGACTGGCCAGACAAAGACAACATTCAAGAACATGATTTGTCCTCAGACAAAAGGCGGGGGGGGGGCAGAATCAGAAGTTAGGTCATGTGCTTTGTGCTTTTCCCTTTAGCAGCCTGTTTTGGTTATTTTTTCCACTTCCCTCCCATTGCTGTCCACTCTTCTTAGGAATGGAATAGACAGACTTCAACAGCTGAGCTTAGGTAAAAGCTTGTCTTAGAAAATAGAAAACGTTTTCAAACTAAAAGGAAAGAATAAGTTAAAATAAACAGCTTGATTTATCTGTGTTTGGTTTTGAGGTATAAATTTAAAAAAACAAAACCAAAACAAAATTAAAAAAACCAAACAAACAGACCACAGAAAAGCAAAAAGCTCTCAAGTTGTTTAAAAGAAAGCCATAGGTACAAATTGCCATGGCAAAAAGCAACAAAAATTATAATATTTTCAATCATAGCAGATGTTTATAATTACATTTTCTCTCAACAGTAAAAGCTTACCTCCAAACAGTACCCCTATATTGTGTTAAGTGCAAAAGGCTCAAAGAAATAGTCCCCTGAATATTTCTCTTATGAATAGCATCTTATATTTACGATTTGATACATTTATAGTGCTACCAGTGCCACACTAAATATATATTTATGAAAAAGGCTAGATTTATTTCCAGCATATAAAAAGCCATAAAGCTTTCCATGCACAGGGGACCAAGCTAATCATGGTCCATTCAACCATTGTACTCAAAACATTAATTTAAGACAGTTCGATTAGTTTCCTGCTGAGGACAGATGGCTTTTTTATCAAGATAAATCTCCAAGAGTTTATGGAGTCAAACAGTTAACAAGGACCCAGGTATTCTGACATAAAAAGGCATACTTTTTCAATAGTCTTATTTTCCACAGGGCAAGAGAGCATACAAAACTTCCCACCAGAGCTATATGTAACAAAATATTCCACATTTTAAAGCAAGGATACATTAATTTTACTTAAAATTTCTCTACTCCCTTTTTATGTACTTATATATTTAACCAAATATTGGACATTTTCTCTTATTACACTCTTTACTCTCACTTATTACTCTCACTACTTGAGATTCCAGCTGTCCACTTCAGTCAGCACAAAAAAAGGCCAATTTTTGGAGAAGCAGGGGAGAAGAGCATTGTTTTGTTTTTTTAATTAAGTCCATTTTCAACTGACTCAGACTGATCATCTCAACTCAGTAACAAGCTTTACAGTAGTGTTGGTCTTCTTCTTTTCATTTACTTGCTTTTATTCCCAATAAACTAACAAAATAAAAAGCTTTCAAGGATTTTCAAAGTGACCCATACCCATGAATGCCAAATGGAAAATACATATTTTATTGTAATATCCTATAATCAGGATTCTGTTGCAAAGGAATATTCTGTACGAAACATTTTTCCCTTTTAAGTGAAAAAAGTATTCCCTTTTTTTTAATGAAAATTGCTTCATTATGCTCCATGTATTTAATTTGTGCAACGTAATAATAAAGGTTTCCTTCTCAGAGAGCTTTTCTGTAGTATCTGAAGGTGCATTTTATCTTTCATTACTATATGTTGCATTTTTAAATCAATGTAAACACAAGATAGCAAACCAAAACAAAACAGGTTTTTACACCCAGCTTAACATATGAGATATGACAGGTGAACAGAATGTGAAAGTCTTTCAGTCAAATAGCAGTACATGACATCTGTGTGAAGCATTTTCCTCAACACCTGGAATTTATGACAGGAACTGTTACACTTGCAGAGAGTATAGCAATGAATAGTCTGACTTTCCTAGACATTTAGGTTTGGGATAAGAAACTAACAGAAATACTGGCATTTATCATGTTAAGGCATCAAAAACTTTAACACTGTATGTGAAGGCAAGTGATTCACAGAGCAGCAAATTGTTCTCAAGGCCAGTAACTTACTATTCTATAGGACACAGATGAATACCCTTCAGCTTTCTGAATTGTTTCACTCAAGTTATTGTTCCTGTCACACCTTTAGTTCACAGAAAAGAGGTTTAAATCAAAACCACAGGACAAAGAAGAGATGATGTGCCAGTGGGGAGGTCCAGATCAGATGCAAATTCTCCTGTGTGCCTTGGAACCCCCTGTGAGCCAGCTACTCAGAAGTGCTCAGCCAGCACCACAATGAAGCAATCAAATTTTCAGGTCCTATTGCCAATAACAGGAGTTGCCAGATAATCAGCATATTTACAGTCTTGCCACTAAATGCACAAACTATGTAAGAGAAATTTACTAGGTAGTGGAGGAGAAGGCTAAGGGAAGAGACCACTGGAAATCTCAGAGCCATGTCTGAGGGCAGAATTCCTAATGTACTAACATTTACACATATCACTGGATAGCCAGCTTTTTAAAAAAGCAAAACAAAGCAACAGCAATAAAACCAACAAAACCACCCTATTACTTCCCTAATGCTTAGGTACTCCCTGTCCTCACACACAAAGAAACACAAGCAAAGCCTATGTGGTTTACACACACCAAAAAGATAAAGTAGCAGTGTAAGCTTATGGGACAAGTAGCTGAACAGTTGAAAAGGAAGTAGCAAAATTGAACACTATCTTAAATAATCCAAAGTGAGTATTGTTAAAATCTTCTTTCAGCTTTACAATCATTTGCATGTTTTTGTTCATTTCAATGGCAGCTTTCAAATCTCACTGAAGCATAATAAAAATGATAGTGTTTCATGAACATAAACTATTAAAAAAGCTGCCATTTATTACTACAATGGAACAAGAAATGGCAACTCTAATATATCCCACCTGTCCAAATGGTAATGATCCCATGCAAAACTCATTGCAGGGTCAGAACCCAATTACTTCCCTTTGGCTTATTCAGTGCAAACAAAGTTCATGTCAACTCAGGTTCCAACAGCAGAAACAGGCAAGATGAACTGCAGCTCCCAAGATTTTATTATGCCCGTCAGATAGTTCTCAGGTTTTGAAACCTTTTCAGTGTTCACTTCAAATGAATTTCACATGTTCAGAATCTGAATTGGAATTTATTTGTACATAGCGACCTTGTTTTTCAGAGTACTGCTAACCTATTTGGCGAGCTGCTCCCAAGATACACACGTTTGAGTCAGGCTGCAGTGTGAGATTTGTGGCAGTCAGGGCCTGTGTAGACATCAAAAATCAAAGCACACAGTTTTTGTAGAACATTTTATCTTCTGTCTTTATAAAGCTTTTTTAAACCTAAACATACATTTAAACATTAGCCCCTAATGCTAATTGGAAAGCTGGGCTCCTTCAAGTATATACTGCAGGTAGAAGCTTAGTGTGAAAGTCGTAAAACAATTTTCTATTACTTTTCTCAGAAAAGATAACACTGATTATGGATATGATAATTGCTACTATCCACTGAGGTTTGCAATAGTCACAAGATTTCAACATTTGCATGCCTTCAAAATAGTAAAAACACCAAAATGCTGAAAAGAAAAGCACATTGCTAGACAAAACCTTACTTAAATAGATGTGTAAAATAACAAGGAAGAAAGTTAATAGCTGCAAGACAAAATTTGAGTCAGTAGGTCAAAAGTAATCTTACATTACTCTATGGTATGATAGAAAAAAAGAACCTAGTCTCAGGCAGGGATAAGAGCTCATAAAGCAGCAATTCTGTATCTAAAGTCTTCATCATGCAGTGAATGACTCAATGAGTGAGACCTCTTTAAAAGTCTGAACTGCACTTGTGTGGGACTGCTCCTAAAAATCTTCAATGATAGGACTGTAGTCTCAAAGTTTTTTTTTAAAATCAGAAGAGTAATTTTTATGTTATGAAGATTTGATTTTCTAAAGGGATACCATAAAGAACTGAATGATCAGGGCCAAGGACCAGGGTGAAGGAAGACGTATGCAAATTACCTTCACCTTAGAAGAATGGGATCAAAGCCTGACCAGGACCCAAAAAGTTTAGAGCAGACTCTAGTGTTTGCATTAGATCAAACCAAAATATGTGCTCCATATGCAGCTGGCATTATAAGATCCTTCTGCAACTCACACAAATCTCTATTAAAAGCAAATACTTGTTTCAAGGTATTTATTATGTACTAGCTTTGGTAAACTATTGAGCACACTAACTAGCTTCAGATGCTTTTCTTAACACACTTGGCAGAGAGCAAACCAGCTCAACATAAACAAAAAAAAAAAAGTAAGAAAGAAAACCAAGCAGACAATACATATCTCCCATTAAAACAAAACAAACCAAACAACAACAACAACAAAAACCCAAAACCAAACAAACTAACAAAAATACCCCAAAACACACCTCCCATCACTTTTTCTCCTATACTACTTGACTATAAACTGGTTTTGAAATTAGTCTACTACAAACAGCTTTATAGACCCTGAAAGCAAACTGAGTATTATTTGTCTTCCTTTGCAACCCTGCAAGACCAGCATCTAGAGCAGAGTTAAGCTCTGGCTCATGTTTCTTTGAATCTGGAAAACCAAGTTCTGCCAAAATGTTGAAACAGCCCTGCAGGTTTAAGACTAAAAAGCAAGTGAGGCTCATAGATATTGACCAGAGCTAAAGGGCTATTTCTCTAGTAACATAGAAGCAGACCTTCCACAGATGCTTTCATGGCCTGCACCTCTTGCAGTGCAACCACCACACTATGGACTTGTACAATAAGCACCAGCACATCAATGTGCAATTAATTAATAAGTATTTAATAGGCAAAAGGAAAGGACAGCTAGTTCCCTCACTGAGAGGAAGAGAATTTTTATCATTAGCGGCAGCTACAGGTACATCTGTGGTCCTGCAATTCAAATATAACATTTTAAGCCCGTAGGCAGGGACAGATCTACTAAAGCTGTTCATAGAAGGATGATTTCTCTTTTCGTACTCACTTCCCACTAATTTTGTTACTGACATACCAGTAATTACTGCTTCTAAATGCCTTCCCTACTTTCTTCAATTTTAATTATACTATGTCAGCACCTAAAACTGTACAAACCATGCACAAGACAAGGAAGATGCATTTCCTACAGAGGCTATAGAGTTTTCAAAAGAAGGAATACAAGAGCAAGGCCCCATTAGGCAGAAGATACCAGCTTTACTTTGCATAGCTTTGCATAGGGAGTCCCATATAGGGATAAAAATAAACACAAATTTTTGAAGGGCTAGGACAAAGTGCTGCAAAGCAAAAGAGAACTGCAAAAGCCCATAGAGGCAAAAGATTTTTCCCAACTCCCTTTTTTTTACCCTTACTTGCCATTCTCCCTAGATTAATTTCTCCCTAAAAAATGATGACAAAGAAAAGGCTTGCTTGTCACTCCATAATACAAAAACAAGGCTCCAAATCAGCTTTTAAAATCTTGTTCTGTCCTTTCCCCTCCCCCTTTTGTACCATATCTGTATTACCTCCCAGCGCAAAGATGATAGCCCGTTCCAATACTAACATATATCAAAATATTTACAAAAGTGGTAACTTTTCTTTGTAAACCACTTTCCTGAGGAGAAACATATCAGTAAGTATTTCTCCCTACATCCAGCACCTGCAAGCACAACAGTCAAGTCTTCTCCATTGCTAATTGAGTAGGTTAGATGTGTGCAGGTTCATGTTCTCTAACCTGTTTATAAATCAATGCAAAATATCTACCTGTGAGAAGTTCCTTATAAGAAATACATAAAATAATTTATAAAAAGCATTCTGATGGACCAGTAATGATTTGTCTTTAAAAGTAAAGTAAAGGTCAGAGAACTAGAGTAATAAATAAGATGAACTGCCATGGTTCAACTTTCTCAGATATGGTTAAGTTCATAAAAGGCTTCTTAATCAGACTTAAACCTGCTTCCCATCTCCAGAAAACACAGTTTGACAAGCCAGGGGGGGTCTATGACAGGGCCTTGTCAGGAGACCGTTTTACCTCTGCCTGTTAAATAAGGTTGCCTTCGAATTCTCAGCTATTAAGAATTCATTCCTCTTCTTATGTGAGAGGGAATTACCTAATTCATCACAGTTTAGCCTTACTCTCATAATAGCACCTACAATTAGAGCATGTGTCTGTAATACTTCCTCAGAAAGTTAACGCTTCTTCTTCTAACCCTCAACATCTTTATCCATCCAAGAGAAAGCCACTAAAACTATAGAAAGAAAAAGCTGGAGGCTGGATCCAAAAAGGAACTAAAGCCCCACTGTGCTAAGCATACAACCTGAGCAATGTCTTATTTCATTTATAGGTGTCTGGGCCCCAGAGCAACAACCAGTCCTGTTTTAGGGACACAGACTCCCTGTTGGCATGAATCAGGATACATCTAGAAACAGAATCCACCAAGAAAACACACAAGCATGTGTCTGGAGCTCCTTCTCAGATCTTAGGACCTTCCTGTTAGGAGGTACTTCTCTTTACTAGGAATTTGTAAAATCTTCCACATCTGAGGGAATGTTCCCAAGATTAAGTTATCATATAAAAGGAGGCATCATTATTGTTATTATAGCCACCACAGCTTTACATGGTGCCACTCTGGAAGATAAATTATGTTCTTCTTATTGAAGCAAAGCTAATACGTACAAGGCAATGCAGAGAACTGTTGCAATGATGTTTACATGCCATCCACCTGATGGAGGGTATAATTGAATGTACCTATATTTTATAAACAGAAGGTATAACTGTTTCTTCTACTTTCATCCATTTTACGTTCTTTCAAGTCTCACTAAGTAACTTTTTTACCAAAGAGATCACTGAAGGACACTAGCAGATCATGAAGCAACATTTTATAGGCAAAGTAAAACTTACTGCTTTGTCCACCAGTGACATACATTTAGTACTTATATTGTTTATTATTTATTTTATAAAATATTCCACCACAAAGAGGTGGATGTTTTGGTCTAATGCTAAGATATCTATTTAACATAATTTTAAAATTCTGCTGGCATTGTCATTGGTTGGCTGTGTTATTTAATGCACTAATAGGACACATTAATTACTTAAGAGATTATACCAAAAATGTCCTTGGTGGTAGACACTTTTTGACATCTAATGAAGAAAAACTATATTTCAATTTTTAACATTTTTTTTAAAATCATAAGACATCATCTTACAAAAATATAAAACTGTTCCCTGCCTCATTAGGAGTATGCTATACAATGACTGAAAGCTAACAGCTAGTTTCCCACCTTAGGTCTTACAATAAGCAAGGGAACTTTAAGTAATTCTCAAAGCCTTTAGATAAGTCAGGAGATGTTTTAGACCAGCATCATTTCTTGAAGGTTTTTAGCAGCTAAAATTTTAATACAGTATCAATTAAACTTTCTTCCAGAATGCTTAGTGATATGTAGTGCCTAGCTCCTATTGTCTAGCTTCACAAACACACCAACAGTACAAGTTCTAGAGATAAAACTTTTGCTAGCATACAAAAAGAGCTTTTTAGCTGCAAGGTTTCAACACTAACATACATGGAAGTCAAAAGCTTTTGCTAGAGAATTTTGCTCCATAACATATCAAAGCAAACATGCAGGACCCAATTCTAAGCTTACTTAGCACACTGTAAATGCAACTCCATTAACATTCAACAGACTTGAGCTCAAAAAAAGGATAATTTCATAAAAGTATTAATTATGCAAATTAAATAAGTATATGCTTTTAAATCTATTTTACTTATGGAAATGACCCAAAATTCTAACGTCATTAGAATTATTGTCAAAGTACCAAAGTTTAGTTTATTTCAGTGTAGGATTAATTGGGGGGTGGTGGTGGGGGTGCAGTATTGGTATCATTTGTTTCCAAAACTGCTTCCAGCCTTCTACCAGAGACATGTTGCTGTAGAGCAACGTGCTGCAGGTACAGCCTATTGTGTAAGTAACATCTTCATTTTGGTCAAAATTTTCAATGAAGTGAGAAGAGAAAAAAAGAGAAGAGGAGCAAGAACAACATTTTTCCAGATAGTTCTTTACTAGTTTGGCATCAAACCTGAGATAAAACAAGCTGAAATCTGTACATTATTGATCAATACTTGCATGAGTAGCTGTGCTATAGACAGGTGGATTTAAAATATTGGAATCTATTCAGTGTTGGCATTCCTTCCTTTTAGCCATTTACTCTTTTGGGTTCTTTGTTGCTGACAACAATACGTATTCACTCCAAACTACAGATTAAATCTTCACTTAAACTGCTTCTGTCATAATCAATAGTTAACTGTGGTTTGGGAGTTTTTCATCAAGCTACTGCTAGTTTTTCCTCTAGTTTTAGCAACCACCACTAACTTAGCTCTCTTCTTCCTTAAAAGGCATACAAAGGAAGAAACAAATATTAAAGTATATGAAACATTGAGAATTAAGAACACAACTATCAGATTCTTTTTCTTACTAGTTGTGCAAATCTGTTCTGGAGAATTTCTCCCTTTCCACCTTCCTCCAGTTAATAGTCATCATAGCACCATCTTGGGGCACAGAGAAGAAGTTGGGGTTAGATGAAACAATGTCTGAAACAATTTCCTGAAATAAGATTGCATCCCTGCTGGTGTTCCTGGTGAGAAAAACTGCACTAGGGGTAGAAGACAGATAGAACGGAAACAGTCCGATGGCTAGAGAACACCAGCTAATGATCTTCCGCTCACAAAATAACTCTTTCACCCCATCCTGGGATAGTCTAGGCATCCCCCTGGAGTGTATCATGCCTGCTTTTAAGTGTCTGATTCATACATTCAACCTGTAACCTCAATCCCAGCAAGCTGAATCTTCTGGAGCTCTGACAACACTCTGGCAAAATCCTACTAATAAGAAGAAAGAAGAAAAGAAAGGGGGCGGCAGAATGGGGAAGGGAAAGGATTGAAAAGTTGCACAATCAAAAGGAGGAGAAATAGGAGATTCAAATCATAAACACCTATACTGTTGAGAATTTAGCTAAAGCAAGTAGAAGTATCTTTATTACCCAATGACTAGTATTATCCAGTCTTTAACCAGACCTGGGCAGAACAAAATCTATGATGAGAGAACAGAGACATGATGACTGATCTCATGAAATATGTGGTTGAGGAAACAATCCAGGTTTTTGCCTTAAACCCATTAATGGCCCTGAAAGAGTTACTATCACCTAAAGCAAATTTTAAAAAAACACAAACAAAAAACCTCACAACTTTCAGTGACTCTAATTAGAAACTGTGCCTTCCAGAATGCATGAATTCATACTATAATACACCATACTGGCAATAAAAAATTATAATGGGAACACCAAGAAACACCCAGTTTAGAAGTTTATTTTTAACATACCAATGGGATGACTACTATTATTTATCTCCAGCTTTAATGAATGGGTTAATTAAAACAAAAATGCAAGCTTATATACAGAAACATCTGCTTTGGATGACTGCATTACTTCCATCCTGTAATGGCTTTATAAGGCTATGTTGCAAGTGTCATGTTATTGGTATTTCTTGACATGACAACAACAATAGTTCCAGTAGGATTACATGAACATTTTATTGCTGTGCTGACAAACTCCATGCTAACATAATACAACACTTGGTGGGTGGAAAGAAAATTTTTTCCTTCACACTCTTCCTGGTGATAAAGGCCAAAATCAAATTTTTAAAAATTACCTTTCTGTTTCTCCAGGAGCATCCTTCCTGAACTGTACGGTACTATTTCTGCCAGAATCTTTTCCAAGTTTTACAGAAGCTTCCTTTCTGTGAGTAACATACATCTAACTACAGCAACTGTCACGCAGCTGTAGTCCCAGTGAAGTTTGATCAGCTACACTAAAGCCAAAATAATTTGACAGCAGGAAGAAATACCTCACTTGTTGGATGAAGATATGCTGTGCTGAACATTACAAAGGCCTTACATGATTTTTCTACATAGATAGGAGTGATCGGTGGAAGAACAGCTTCTCATCCATGAATAAGAAGATAACTGTCATTGCTGTAACCTATTTCATTTTTTTCAAACAGTGCCTCCCACTGAGAAACCAAGTACAATGCCATTTCTCAAACACTGATGTTTCTTTTCTTCCAAAAATCATGGAAAATGTACTGAAGAAAAAAATACCTCACTTTACTTGAGGCAGGAGGAAACCCAGTGCCCTAAAGCATATCTGAATTCCTGTTGATTATAAAAGTCACAAGAATACCTTGACTGCCATGTTACAGAACTGCTAGGAAAATTAAATGGAAATGCTATGGGGTTTACTAGCACAGAACAACCAACCCCTACTGTTTGAGAGAAAATATTAAACTTAGTTCTAGGCTAAATAAAAAATTGAATTATTTTGAGGAAATAGTGCATTGATATAACAGCAGGAGTGAAGAGACACTGTCAGAGGAGAGTATTTTTGTGGATTTCATTCTTTGGTTCAGATTTGCTTATAGATCAACTAGGCTTTCCTCCTGTCAGATTCGTCTAAGACAGATAGGTAGTTTGTAAGGGAACAGTTTTCATTCAAACTACTTTAATTCTATTCTAATAGTAGTGGTGCAGACTTACTAAAATCAAGTATTTTTATTTTTACCTTTTTCCATTATCTATTTTCTGTATCTCCCCAAAGCACAGAGGCATCACTAACCAAAACTGCTCTAATGCCTATCTGCTAGAAGGCAGGCTGACTTCACTAACACACAGAAAGCCAAGCAAACCTCTAGTAGTGCTGAAACAATAACTCAATTTTTTTTAATATCAGTCTCATTTGCTGTTAGCACAGAATTGATCTGACACCAAAATAAGAGGGAACAGACATTGCTAATGATATTTTATCCTGTTAGTATGATTTTAATCATTTAGATCTAGCTGACAGTACATATCAACTTACCTGGCTAGAATTCATCTGGGTATGCTTACTAAAGATAATCCTTCAAAAAGAGCCACATGGCTCAAGAGGATGATGGCATATAAAGCTTTTCATATCTAGGTAGATAGTTAAAACACACGCTAAATAAATTATATGATTGCCCGCTAGGATATTTGACAGATTACATGAAGCAAATCTAACAGTTTGAGCCCAGTTCCCAGGGAAAAGTAAACTGCAGATTGGTTCTAATTCACACTTCAGCAGTAAATTACAAAATACATATGTCACATGGACTATACAAACACCTGTCTTCTTTAATGGAAACCCGCCCCATACTAAATTGGATAGAAAAGGGAGAAAAAATTATGTAATTTTGTGGCAAAGCACAGGACCTCACCTTCCAGGAATTCCTGTTATATAGAATGATGAATTTACTTAAAAGATCCCAGCTCCAAAACAAGCAACTTACCTAATATAGCTTATACTGTACAGGCAGTAAATGAAAATTAAGGTCTTTTACTTTCAAACCATATAAAATATTAACATGCAAAAGCTTCAGCATTGTGCATAACTGAATTCTCCTTTACTTGCTTGTGTCATTTATGTGTACAAGGAAGCAATACCAGACAATACCAGTGTAATCACAGAATCTTAGAACTGTTTAGGTTGGAAAAGACCCTTAAGATCATCGAGTCCAACTGTTAACTTAATACTGCCAAGTCCACCACTAAACCATGTCCCTAAATGCCACATCTACATGTCTTTTGAATACCTTCAAGGATGGTGACTCAACCACTTCCCTGGGCAGCCTGTTCCAATGCTTTAGCAACCCTTTCAGTGAAGAAATTTTTCCTAATGCCCAGTTTAAACCTCCCCTGGTGCAACTTGAAGCCATTTCCTCTTGTCCTATCACTAGTTACTTGGGAGAAGAGACCAACACCCACCTCACTACAACCTCCTTCCAGGTAGCTGTAGTGAGCGATAAGGTCTCCCCTCAGCCTCCTTTTCTCCAGGCTAAACAACCCCAGTTCCCTCAGCTGCTCCTCACAGGACTTGTGCTCCAGGCCCTGCACCAGCTTTGTTGCCCTTCTCTGGACATGCTGCAGCACCTCAATGTCTTTCCTGTAGTGACAGGCCCCAAACTGAACACAGTACTCAAGGTGCGGCCTCACCAGGCTGAGTACATTAATCATAGCAATGTAACTGCATGGTAATCCAGCCCGAAGTAAAAGATAACCATAGTCAATTGCACAAACAGTATAATAGCAGTATAATCTTTTTTTTTAAAACTTTTAATATATGGAAACAGATTTCTTTCTGTAAAACAGAGGAATACAGTAAGTAAGAAAAAGTTACCCCCTTTCAAAAAACTAACTTAGAAACAAATAAACGGTTTCAATAATTAACAAGATGTGTAATCTCTGTAGTGAGCTCTACAGATTTTTGCCTTTAAAAAAAAATAATCTACAGTGTAATTTGAAATTCCTTGGTCCTGCATAATGGAAATTATGTATTTTTCTGGAGCATTTTCACAAGGAGAAAATTACAAGGGCTGTAAGCCCCTTCAGTTAAATGACAGTGGAAGTACTGCTAGATCCTTCAGAGAATTTCTGCCTCTGATGCATTTGGCAATCTGTGTGCATTTGTATAAATACTACTGCAAAAATTAAACATCTAAAACATCACCAGACCAAGTTAAGAAGTTCAAGCCCGAGTTATGAAGGAGTGTCTGTAGCCAATGACAAGCAAAGCAATAGAGAGACTGAAAACACAAAAATGTCATGTGTCCACAAAAACATATCCCCAGTGTTTTAGACACAGAAGCTGTCAAAGGGTAAAAGATTCTGCGCTTCTATATTACAAATACTATGATGTCTCTTCCTATTCCATGGCTGTAAAAATGTTCAGTAATGCCACAGCAAAAGTGGTATAGGACAGTACAAAAGTACTGTGGAAACAAAATTAATTTATTTTTGCTTTTGACCTTAAGGGTCTGACAGAAGCCTCCTTTAGAACAGAGCTGCATCCACCCTCCTCAGCAATAATAACAAATTCCTGTTTGGCCTTCTGCTGAAGGTTATTTTGCCATAAAAAGTAGTGGGTTTGCTTTGTTGGTTTTTGGGTTATTTTGAGTCAATATGCTATGCAAATAGTAAAGCAGAAAAGTCAAGCACTTCTAAAGAAAAGGGAAGTCTTTATTATACTCTTTTTAAAAAGCCAATAGCATTCAACACTTCTGCTTCATCTCAAGGTTCCTTGACATGTACTTAAAATAATAGGGGATAAGGGTTGAGGTTGACTTTAGGAATTAGATATACCTTGAAATCTTATTAAACTCTAAAGAGCTAGCTCAACAAAAAGCCATTTTTCTAAATAAGCATAACTGTTCCACTGATGTGGAAAAAGCCCTTAATGTTTCCACTTATATAATTATTGTTTTTCTTATAAAACATTTGGAAGTTACACATATCTGTGAAATTTCAGGCCTACCTGCTAAGTATAGAGACACTCTATGCTGTAGAGGTAAAAGCAGTTCTAAGAGAGACTATATACCAAAAGTTCCTAGAGAAACTACTTGTTTTATGACTGCTCTTCATAGATTTAAAATCTCTGATATAATTTTTTTTTCCTGGGTTAAAACCTCTATGTTACATCTGTAGTATAGATGTGTAACACTTTCAGTTTTACAGGTGGAAATGAAAATTCATGTGTAATTGCTAGATGTACAAAATAGATCCACAGTCATTTAAAGAAAAAAGATATTCCTTTCTCTATGAAATAGCTCAATTAATTTTTAAAACTCTTCTCAAACTAACTTAACTGAAGTCAGCAAGGCTTTTAAACAACAACAAAACCCCCAACCCAAACAAAAGCAACAAAAAGACTGATTCACCAGTGTGATGGTCTGACAAATTATAGTCAATGTCTCAAACATTCGTTAAAGAACTTTGGTGGAGAAAACAGCCTTTGTCAAAACGCTGGAGTTTTGTGAACAGGACAATGTGGCCAGAGGAGAGGGCCCCACGGAGGATGGGACCACACTTCTCCAAAGCCACAATTCCTTATCTTGAGTGATCAGGAGAAGGAGCACAGCGTATCCCGAGGAAGGGGCCCCATGGAGGATGGGATTGTGCTTCTATCTTAAGGTGTCATGCCAGCAGGGAAAGAGAGGCAACTCCGCAATGAACCCCCCCTAAAGTTCACCGACCAATTCCAGTGAACCCCGGGAACGTGAACTGCCCGTCAAGACCACTGACTAACACAGTATAAAAGAAGGGAGAACGAGTTCTCAGTGCGCGCCCTCCGGAACTGGATCTCTATGCTGGCTGGACCAACGCTGGACCCAGGACTGGTGAAACTCTTTTCTTCTCTTTCTTCCTTTCTTTCTCTCTCTCTCTCTCTCCCTCTTTTTCTTCTCTCTTTTCCACAGTCCGTACACCTCACTCTTTTAAACATAAACCATTGACCAAGACTGAGACTAAGAGTGGATCTAGCTGCCCCTGAGCTCTTTGAGAAGGAGTCCAGAAAGCGAGGGGGTCTGCTCTGAACCTCGTGACTCAACGGGAGGGCTCTCCTTCTGACACAGTTTCATGTTCCTTTTTCTGCTC
>JANZLQ010000037.1:3864224-3877932 GCA_026212715.1 Elanus axillaris
TCATATTGATAAGTTCACTTGTACTTGGGCAAGGTTAGTTAGGTTGAATAAAAGTTGATTGTTGTTTGAACTCCCCTAGTGTCGTTTCACCTTAATTCCGACAAAGCAAATCCACGAACCTAAGTTGCTCCAAATTCGGGATGCGACAACTAGGAAAGGTATTTCCAAACTAAGCATCAGTGAAGTATGTTCAGGACATTCACATTAGGTTTTACTTTCATCAGACTCTGCTCTTTTTCAAAATGCATAACTAGGTCTAATATTCAAGCATTTCAACTTTCTAATATTCAATATTTCAACTTTGGAGAAACTGGTAAACTCTAATTTGCCAAAATAAAGGAAAAAAATCTAGTAAAACATTGAAAGAAAACACAGTCACAAACAGAATTATAACCTCTGGAACAAGTAATAATGAAGAAAAGTAACATACTGACAACACTACTTAATTTTAGAAAGCAATTAAAGCCTTTATTAAACTCTCTTTACCTCTATGTATCTAGG
This sequence comes from Elanus axillaris, assembly GCA_026212715.1. Taxonomy (NCBI): domain Eukaryota; kingdom Metazoa; phylum Chordata; class Aves; order Accipitriformes; family Accipitridae; genus Elanus; species Elanus axillaris. The sequence continues at coordinate 3,864,726 of JANZLQ010000037.1, forward strand.
GATGCTTTGAGTTTCTACTCAAATCAACAATAATTGCACTTAAGATAAAGTTTCACTACCTGAATTCTACAAATTCTACAGTCAGGCATATTTATTTGGTTCCCGTGCTGTTCTGCGTTTGTGCACCTGTACACCTGTTTCCGTATGTAAAAACCTGAATGAAACAAGACTATACAATATTTTCTTGTAAATGTAGCTACACACTAGGGAAAAATATTACTTCACATGCTAAATAAAGCCCAAACCTCTTAATATCTAAAGTACTGAAAATCTAGAAACTTAAAAATGTTCATATAACCATAGAACTTTTTCATAAAACCTATCATTTTTGTCAGCTGTTTGCTTCGGTCAAAGCAGGTCACTCTCATCCTTGTCTGCCTCTATTAAAAAAAAGTCCAAATGGAAACCATTAAATAAGCACTTTCCAGCTGGGACTTTTCCAGTGACAACATAAAACATTCAAATCAGTGAAGCTTACTCTGCTACATTGAGCCTGATGCAAAATAAAGTTAAAATAGCAGAAGGTGCTGGATGTCCTAAGCAGGTGAGTGTTTGGACAGCTTATCCATACAAAAAATTACAGAAACCTGTCACTCTAGATTAAAAGAGTATCTCTTCACAAAAACTAATAGTTTTCCTTTCTCTGAACCAAATTTATATATGGTAAAATCTCATTCACTGGGCACATAACTCTAGTCCATAACATCATACTAAACTATGGCTTTAGAACCTATTCATTAAATTAAATATCTTGCAAAGTAATTAATTTAGAATAACTGGGATTAATGCTACTTTTATAAACTTAAGTCATGCAATCTCCAAATATGAAGGTAGTGTCATTGTGATTCACTGCCAAGAACAGTTAGTCACCTGCTTGCTGACACTGCCCTGTTTAACACATGCATTTCATGTCACTCACCTGAGTGGCCTGTACAGGTAGCCTTACTCTTCCTCCACCAATCCTTCCACCCAAAACAAATTCATGCATGTGAGTGAATAATATGTTATTTTAACTTTTTGCTCTACTTAGAACTCAGCTAAGTCAGCTCCAAGAACTACAGTGATGTGTAGCACCTGTGGGCTTCCTGCCTCATTTGTGACAGCATTTGTAAAAGTAGGAATAGAGAATTTTATTTAGCAAGAAGTTCTGAAAAACAGAAGATAGATACTGCAAAACTTCCCACAGGAGAAGAAATCAAAATAACCTCTGAAAAATAGAATAATCAAGGCTTGATTTCTAAGTCAGCAGTGGTTCACAGCACTTCTGGACACACCTGGCTTTCTGCAAGCACTGAGCATGCCAGGGCAAAAACAGAGAAGCCAAGAGCTCAGACTTTGTGAGGTCCTATTGTGAAAAACGGAGCCCTGGCCCTGTTCTAAAATCTCAACATGAAGGACCACAGGCCTCCTGGGTCTGTGGATAACAGCAATCATCATAGAAGCTCTGTCTACAAATGACAAGCCAAAGCTGAGCTAGCAGGAAACAAGCTGTTTCCAATGGTCTGTTTCATTAGAATTTCAAAAGGATACATTTACACAAACACTTTGGGTTACAATGAATTTAAATTTTTCAGACAAAAATTGTTTTGTCACAAATCTCCACCATTCCTGCCACCAAATTAAAAACCATAAAAAGAAAGATTTTGTTATGCAATTCTGGCCAGCTGGATTCTTTGTCTGCAGCTATTGCAGAATTCTTAGATGACCCAGAGCCAAGAAAAGTTTTCACCCATGATCGCTGATCACGTGCTGTGCATTTTCTGCATCCAATCTGAAACTGCCAGATATGATGAACCCTCACGGCTACAGCAAGTTAATGGGTGCTTGAGCCCGGAACAGAAAAAGTTACCTTAATACATAAAAAGTTTTACAAGGACTGACAGTATTGCACGTTAATGTTTTTGACAAGGTGACACTATTCAGTATTCTGAGTCATAAAAACATTAGATTCTCTTTTTTAGCTACCTCATGATTAAAAGATTAAGAGAAATGTACTATCACTGACCTACTGACATCTCAGCACAGAAGCACTGATTCTCTTGCTTTGATGATGCACAACACCCACACAACAGAGCCATGTCAAAATACATTATTTCTAAAACAAAAATTACAAGCTCAGATTTCCCCACCCCAGATCCTGCTGAAGAAAGTGTTACTGCAAAGAAATTACTTCCAGTAATTATCCCTTGCTGCTGCAAGTAATTAAGTACTTTCAGAAACAAAATAATTACCTTCATTAATACTATTGATAATATTTTTGCAAGAGCAATCAATGCAGGTATTGCTGTCAAGCTGCCACTGGTGACTAATCACTGAACAGACTTGCAGCCATGAAAATAGCTCAGCTACTGATCCATTCTCCAAAGACCAGTTACTTTCTAACATCAGGGTAGCAGGGTGTTTCCATATTGTGCATTTGATATAAATCATGCTTCATGGAACATCTTCCAGAGAATAAACATGTTCTCACTGCTCCTCCTCAGCCTCCTCTAAGGTATCACCCAATCAGGATCATAGGGAAACAAAGTGAACAATTATTTGAAGAAAAACATAACCCACCCTATCCCAAACTATTTAATTTCTAACAGCTTTTCCATTAGTGAGGGGATGTCAAGTGGGATATAAACCATTGTGACACATAACAGTTTGGTGGAACAAGGATTTTGAAAGATTAGGCTTGATTCTGGCTAGCATGAAGTTAGTATCAGTGCAATTGCTAACCTTAACAGGAAGCTACTGTTGATAGACAAAACTGTAATGCATTTCAAAACAGAGATGCTTACTCTGTCTGTAGGGATTAAATGCATCTCCCACTTCAAGAAAATATAATTTATGAAAACATGAGTTAGACTAGCCTCTCTACTTTCATCTGACACATAATATTGACATTCCAATAAGACAACTCAAAGCAACAATAAAAACCAGAAATACAATGGCATTCAGTTATTTGTGCTAAGAAAGAAGAAAACTGATGTATGCTATCCCTGAAACTCCATAAGGTAATTTGTTAGTGTATTACATTAATTTAAAGGTTCTAGTGATGCTTCCTTTCAGGAAAATCTTCCCATATAGAAAACTGGATTTTACAGAGATTTGCAGATACTCAGTCTGATTTCCCTCTAATTTACATACAATTATGATGGTGGAACAATAGAGAACAAACTTACATATAACAGTAATAATCTGAAATGCATTAATGCAATGTCTAGAAGCTCTAGGTTCCAAATCTGTCTATGGATACTGAAAATAGTATTTGATTCCTGCCTTAAAACAATGTAGTGCATTTTGATAGAAATGCAGTTCTTTTGAAATGCCAGGACTTAAAGACCATAGCAAGTGCCCATGGATTGTGCCAAGGAGTTCAGTAACCTGCTGCAAAACCTGTTTTAGAGTCTATTCACAAACCAGAAGCTCCTCCCTGACACACCATCACAACAATTTTGCAACAAAGGGGTTCCTATCTTTAAAAGACCTCTCAACTTTTCCTTCTTCCAAAACTAAGGTGGCCTGAAATACCTCCTTTAGAGAATCTTTTGGCATTTGAGCAACAGCTGCAAACAGTGAAGATGTGATGGTTTCATTTCAGACTGCAAGATATAGGGGGGAACACTCAGTAATGTTATGAACTGGCTTTTTACACAGATTCTATTGTAAGTGCTTATTCCCCAGAAAATTGGGCTCCCTGCGTTTTTCCTCCCTGGCCTTGATTTCTCAAAGCCTAGCAGTGCCCAATATTGCCATAAGGAAGAAATAAATAAGGGTGGTGGTACTCAAACAATTAGAATATTTTTCCATGAAAGGAGTAACAATAGAACTATTTTTACTTCAGTCATTTAATAAAACTTTGGTAATTTCAAAACAACAAAAAAAACCACAAACCAAGAATGAAAAAAAACCCCACACAACCAACCACCTTAAATAACTTATTAGATAAGTTAGGAACACACATTCTTCCTCTGCTCACTTCATCCCAATTGTAAAAGCACAGATTCTGTCTCAGGAAAAGGCTACTGTTCAGAATATTTCCTTTCACCAACTCAGAATTTTAAACAATAAAATAATCATTTTATTGACCTGACTATTTTTTATTTGATGGAAAATAAAACTAGTTTATGGGTTAAGACACATAAGAAATAGGACAGCAGGATTCATAGTCATATAAAGTGTTGCTTATATTGTTGTATATATATTCTCAGTGCTGCAGTAGTCCTGGCCCACAACCCTCAGACACTACGTAAAGACTATTCTGCTCCACAAGATCTACCATAGATCACAAGCAATTTCTCAAGTTATTGCATGACTCATTTTCTCTTTGTAGACAGGAGCGATTCCCTTACTTCTCAGAGCTATTGAGACAACATGTCATAATACCATGGTAATACCATCATAAATACTAGTGTAAGTACCATAAAATACAACGAAATGATAACACACACTTTTACACTCGGGTATCTCCCAAAAGCATCCAGCTCTTTCTTGGAAGATTCCCTAAGGGCTGGAATACATTTCAGTTTTCTGCAGAGCTCTACTGCAGGAAATTACATGTAAATTACTGAAATACATTGTCCACCTTCCTGAAAAAAAAGCAAGGTTTTAGCTGGAGACATAATCATGTCCCAGTGTGAGACAGACCTAACTTAAATGAAATCTAGGTCTTCTAGTAAGACAGAGTCCAGCCACATTACTCATTTTAAAAGCAGTAATTAGACCCTTATGAAACATATTCTACCCATTTTACATTGACAGCAGTCATTATAATTACTTGAGTGCCTCCTACCACCAGGACTGCCTAAAGCCATTACTCTTTGTATGGGTTTTAAAATGTACGTGTCCTCTTCATCTCTACAGATCTACTGAATAACTTACCATTATTTTGGAAGCTTTTTCATTTGTTCTAGAAGCTTGCCCTGACGAGGAAACGTTGGTCTTAAAGAGGTCCTCTGCCTAAATAAAGCAGCCATTAGAACAGGTTAAAATCTTATCTGCACACCAATTTTATGTACATGTACTGTTGGCATGAGCTGCCCCAAATACTTCTAGAATCCAGTGGTGCTGAAAATAGTTGTGTCACTTCATATATTTTTCACATTTCAGATTGATTCTTAATATACTTCAGAAACTATAGTTTCTTATTATGTAATAGTTTCTTTTTGAGACTTTTAAAGTTTATATCTACAAAACAAAAAGAAAAAAGCTCATTTCTCATACTGTCTTTTTAATGCTTTTGGCTTCACAAACTTTAAATGCTGAAAGTACAGCATGGAATAAAGCTTACTGAATGTGTAGCCTTGCCACCGTCAGGAATGTACAGGATTAAGACAAGCAGCGCTGAGTCATGCTTGCCAATACATTTCCAGGGGATACAGCTCTGAACAAACTTGACTCAACCTTCAGTGCTTGTTTTGCAAAATAAGGTACACCAAAGACAAAGAACAAGCTTTAAAAGCAGCTGGGATAGTCACCTCTAAAAATGGCTACTCAGCATTCATTAGTGACCTTCTTAAAAAAAGTGGTTTATAAATCCTTTTACTATCTATGTGCCAAAAAATCTTTGCATTCAACACCGAAGGGTACATGCTGTCAAGGAAGAAATACTAACAGCTTTATGAAGTGCAGTGTTAAAAGGTAATTCTCTTGAGTATCATGAAAAGCTTCAAAACAGTGAGTAAACAGCCTTATTCTACTGTTCGGAAATCCAAAGTACAATCCCTGAATTTGAATATATTACGGTCACTGACTCCATAAGAAGATTATAAACAATTAGAATCCTTAAAATCTATTTCAACTAACTAGTAGTTGTTTAGCTTGAGACAGAAAGGCAGCACATGCACAGCAAAATCTACAGGGAGAAAAAGTATCTTTTATGAGAAGAAATTATATACTTTGAAATATAGAAGAGCGTTAGGGTACAAGTACTTTTGCTTTTCAGCTATAGATGTGATGTAATTATAATATCAGTGGGGGTTTTCTTCTCAAAAGGGATAGCAATCAATACTTTTCCAACTAAATCAAAGCAAGGTTTATGATGCATCCTACATTAGTGTTCAACTTCCCCGGTAATGATCCCCCCCCAGATCATTTCTGAAAATAATAGCTGAAGAGGTCAATTTGACACTGTGTTTCTGTGAACTACAATCAGAGCACTTGCAGCTCAGCACACCCACTAAAAAGGGTTAAGAAAGACTCTATAAAGTGCTAACAGATAAATATTAAGCCATCCAGTCGTTTTTTTTAATCCAGCAGTATTAGTATCAAATACACAAAATATATATTGCACAGAATAAACAGCAGTTTCTAATGTTGCTGCATTTCAAAAGAACAGGAAAGAAATTGTTCTGGATAACAGGCTAAGCTTTCACCGTTAAATCTAAGATTTATGGGAGAAGCATTAGCTACAATATAAAACGGGAGAAGGCTAAAACCAAAAACAAGCATATGCCAATTAATCTTGCAGCAAGACGACATGGTGCTGAAATCAGACTACTAAGATACAAGTGTAGGCAGAGAAATAATTTGTCTTCTGTTCAGAGGCTTTTTTTCCTTGGGGAAGGGAGAAAGGAGAAAGGAGATACAAGGGTCCAAATAGAAATAAAAAAATCTTCCCATGCCCTTTTTCATACAAGGTTGGAAGTATCCCACAAACAATCTTAAAAATAAGCAGAATCTGCTAGCTGAGCTAAAATTAGTTGCATATGTTTTTTACAATGTATGCAAGTACCACTTTCCCTCTTCTTCCTGAGGGTACACTTCACTAAGTTATCTTGCACTCATTAACCTATATTCTCTGTAAAATTTTGGAGGAATATTGTATCATATGGAGAAAGAACACATTTATGATTGAAAGTCTTGAAACAACATTCTCAAAAAACAAGAAAGCAACCTTTCTACTCACTCCCCCCTCCTCATAACTTTCCCACTATGTTGAAAATCAGTAACTATCAGAGAAAATATGCCTGTTATCTTAGCTATGGCTGAGAAAAAGCACAAGCCCACACAAAAAAAAACGCCTATCTTTGGGGAATGATATCTGCTGCAATTCTACTTCTCATTTGGAATAACAAGTTCTCTATTTTATCACGAAATAGAGAGAATTAGTATTTACTATTAATAATTATTTCCTTCCTTCCAAGGACACCAAGTTCTTTTCCCCATAATTTCTCCTTTCCACCCTACATTCTCTTTTCCAGGATGTTGTTAATCATCTTTTTTTAAATATGAAACGTGAATTCTCTCTGCAAAATATTCCAATTGCATTAGTTAACATTAGTTATTACTAGAATAAAATGAAAACTAACTCCTCCTCTCTTTGACTTCTATATATCCTTACTTCTTTGAAAGATGTGTGATCTCACATACACATCCCCGGAGTTAATGAAATAAAGCAAAAGTTTCACCTTCTAGAAACCATTCAGTTACTGTTTCTCAATATGGCTACAACTGTCTCACTAAGTCAGTGCAGCAAGTATTACCCTCCAGTGGAAATATTGACAGAACTAAATGCAGTAAGTACAATTCCTCCAAAAAAACCCTTCTTCAATGGACACTGGGGGTTGAACTTGGCTAAAATATGAAGTCATAACTACGAGTAATAAATCAATTTAAAAGAAAAGTGACTTTAAGAATTACTCAAAACATAAGCAATAATTTCAGATTAATATTCCCACCATCATCACTGAACGAATAGCCTTATTATCTTTATTGCAATCACGTTTTTGCAAGAAAATAAGGGGGAAAAAAAAACCCAAAACAAATCAAAAGTAGCAGGAACTCTTCCTTACATTGTCAAGTGCTGCTGGCTAGATTTGAGGAATTCTATAGTAAATGCAGAAGAGAAAGTATATTTAACTAAGAATAATTTTAAGCAATACTCAACATAATACTCTTAAATGGCATCATGCATGAAAATAGCATTTGAGAAGATGAGATCATAATCCTTACTGGTGCTTCAAAATGTTGCTTATAACAAAGATATTTCTGCTCTAAAGAGAATAAAAACATGCAAGTAGTAAGCAGTGAAAACATACAGCAATGAAGGTCCTTCAGCATTTCCCATCCTACTTGCAAAGCAGCAGCTAAAACTGGGACAGAACACCTCATGATGCAATACTTCTATCCTATACCTGTAAATCTATGTTCTATATTAGTACTATAACAAAGGACAGTATTTAATGCTATACAGCAGACGTGCAATTTCTTTCCTACTACCGTCCAAGCTAGAAGAGTTCATTTCTTCATTTTTAAACTCAGTGCAAATAGTAAAATAATTCTGCTATGTCCCATACATACGTACAATACTACATATCATAGCTGGTCATATAAAGGTTAACATAAATGTCTGCATATCCCTTTAGGTCAACCTGTGTGCTCACAGGAAAATGTCTAGAGACCAGAAAAAGTAAAAAGAAGCACAAGGGCACATTCCAGTTTCCAGACTCAACCCAATCTCTCAGCCTGTCAGCAAGCCAATGCAATCTCACATTTTATCCATAAACCCTTCCCCCTCCCCCAAAATCCTTTCCCCTTCCCATTTTCTTTCACACATTCACTAGAAGAGAAAATATTTCAGTAATGACTTCTGAATAGAGTAATTCAAAATTCCAGTCATACCAGGTTTTTCTTATTTCATATAAAAGCCCTGTAGAATTAGAGGGGCTAATTATTTCAGTTGAGCCAGACTATGTTTACCTCTGCCTCCACCCTGGTTCAAACCACACTGAGTCTTGAAGCACTGAGATGAAAACAGTGTTAACATGCAAAACATACCAGAAGAGAGTGGGGAAAACAGATAATGCAGAAGCAGCAACCATGCTTGCTACTTCATCTGTTGCTCATACAATAATTTAAACAGAAGAAAATTAACAATGTCTTATTACCAACTTCTAAATGAACACTGTACAAGTTCAGTGTTCAGTCTTACTCTCAAAATGTACACTTTAAGGAAAACCACCACAATCAAAAACTGTCTCTAAGAGACACAAGCCCACATTAGTTACCTGCAAGTGATCAGCAGGCCCATTCCTACCAGTAATGCTAATTAAAAATTTTAGATGTGAGCCAACAGATTTGTCAAGGCATAGTTATAAAGTAAAAATACATTTTCACAGAAACACCCATAATCCAACAAACTAGATGAGTAGATTTTTGTCTTTTCTGTTCTAGTAAGGAAAACAAAAAATGTCCAAGTAGGAAATTACAATGAAACTATGAAAAAAATTATGCAAGTCTTGAGGAAATATCAACTATAATTCAGATTAAGCTATTTTTTTAAATTCAGGTAACTGCAAAATCTTTATTTCGAATGTAACATGTGGTATACTTTTTCTTAAACTTAATGTGTATAACCTGAGAGTTGAGACTAATTTTTACTTAATATAACCAAAAATATATTGCAAAGTCACTAAAAACCCAATAATTAGAATAGGCCTATTAGGAAATTTACTTTCAACTCTTCATTTTATTTCTAGGTAAAAATTTATCCACAGATAAGAAGCCACCTTTATTTTAACATTTTTTGGTCTCTGGTTCAAAAAATATTTGTAAGTCTCAGTCACTGGAATAGCAGAAGTATGAGCAATTTTTTGAGGCCAATATTGGCTTCTTTGCAAAACTGATTTTAGGAATCGTGCTGTGGAAAAGAGGAGCCACTCCAATCAAAGAGAGTTTAAGAACAGCCATAAACATTTCACTATGAATAAAAAAAAAAGTGCATGAGCATGTGCACATACAAAATGATTAGGCCATATATATACATGCACTCACAAACACATATACCACTAACCAAAACTTCAGAAAAGAAAGTAAAAGCTTCAGCATTTCATTGCACTCCTGCACCCAATATCACATCTCCACAGACTTATGAAACATTACATAAAAAAAGACAGCATCTTTCTCTCACTGGAAAATTCACCTCCCAGTAACTATATCCAGACTGGAGAGAATTGCCTATCCGAAAGTCTCCCTGGTTAAGACTACTGGGCATGTTGGCACACAGTCTGTTCTGTCCAAGAAAGAAGAAATCGTCGGCTTTTCAGTACGGGCACTGTATTTGGGTATGGCCTCCCACTTGTTGACAAAAATGTTCACAAAGGCACTCCTCCCAAATGTAAAGTTCCCTAGCACCAAAAGCCTCAATAATCAAATCAGGCTTCCTTTAACCTTCTAACAGAAATTATTAACAAAGGAAATATTTTGCATTTTCCCAATTCGGAAAGAGATTTCTTGTACACAATCTGGCACCTTCTCAGAAAGGACAAGTTTCAAAATAAATCAAAATATAAGGTGTCCCTGCCCCCAATAGCCATTCATATGTATTTTAAGAAACCATTTCAAAAAAACTTTTCTTAGCTTCCTATTCTAGCAGGGAAGTCACACGTAAGCTAGTCCTCTGCTGAATGAAAGAAAACTCAGTACAGCCCTAAGATAACAACTGCAATTGCTTTCAGATAACTACTTCAGAGAAAAGCAAAGTTTTTCATTATTCCTATAAAGATAAAATTTTTTTGAGGAGGAATACCAAGAATAGATGTTTCTGCTATTTGTTTTCATTGAAACAGGGAGTTTTTAAGATTATGTGATTTGTAGACCAATTAGGCAAGTTAAAATGGCAAATGTTGCAGGACAGTGAACACTACAGAACATTAATTTTGAATAATGCTGACCATAGACATCCATCCCTATGTATGTTTTTTCAATACATACTGTTCCTAATATTGTAGTTAAGAAAGAGTAACATTGTTAACTAGGAGTAAATACAACCCACACACAAGAAAGATTTTGACAGAATAGATAATTTTTATCATTCTTAAATGACATTCCAGTGAGGTGAAAACCAAAGGAATCATAAAATTCAAATCCCCTTTTTCACAGAAAGGAATGAAAGATTATGTAAAACAAAGACACGCTGCCCAAGTCTGACTTGCATCAAAAGTTCCTTATAAAAGCTTCCTTCTTCCCTCAGAAGAATGTAGATGACAAAGACTAGGGTTTTTTATTTATATAAAATTATAATTATAGATAATAACTTAAAAACAGCTATAAATTCACTTACTAGATACATGGCCTAGCACTGTTTATTAATTTTTTTTTATTTACCTCCTCCCTCAAGATTCTTGGCAATTTATTTCTGACAATCTTTTTAGGAGGAATGTGACACTGACAGAAACAGGTGTTAACCTCTACAGTGAACATATCACACCACCTAATGTAGCCTGAAAGATCCCATATGCAATGTTTATTATTACTAAGGAAGATATAGTCTGCCAGACTTCAAAGTTATATGGACACATGAAAATACTTTTGCCTAACAGTAGTGACGTATATCAAATATATGGAAGGAAGTTACTCCTTGAACTCACCATACTTTTTAAGCTACCACTACTGAGACTGAAGAAAAGCACCCAAACATACAAAATAAAGTCTACTAAAAATACGCTATGATGTACATATGATTTTACAGCACTTCATAGTATTTTGTTTAGTGCACAATCCCACAAAGCTGCAACATATGCTTCACTAAGTAGTCTACCAGAAAGGAGAGGATAGAGACAGACAACACCCAGCTGCATTCTACAACACTGCTTCCTGAGTTAATAATTGCTGCCTTTGCCTGTTTCTTTTCTGTTCTGAATCCAACACAGGTTGACATTATATACATTTCAAATAGCTCTGAGATTGTCTGCAATTCCAATTTGCATGCACAGCAAAACTAGAACACTGATTTCTTTCTTTGGTTTGGGTTTTTTGTTGGGTTGGGTTTGTTGAGCTTTTTTTTGGAGGGGAGAGGCATTTGGTTGGTTTGGTTTTGTTTCATTCATTGGGTTTTTTTTAAACTGTTACCTTCCACCCTAGCCAAATACTGAAGGTCTCTCTTAGCTCCCTCCTTTGGAAAGCACTGAAATTCCAAATAGAGAAAAAAAAGACCAATAAATATAAAGTGTTTCAGGATTGCTGCTTCAGAAAATTCCAAAGGACAAGAGGAATCCACAAACATAAATGTAATATTTTTTTATACTTTTCATTACTGAAAAGGAAAAGTAGAATATTTATTTATGTAGGTTGAACTCTTAGCATTGAACCATCTAAAAAACTTAAATATAGCTGAAATTGAATCCTCCATGTTTCAAGCATTTGTCTTCTCACTCTTCCATTTACTTCATGGGTTAAGTTCAACCAAACAACCTGAGAAGTCATTGTCTGCCAAGATTTGCTATAAGAATCTTTTGTGAAATATTTCAGGTATAACAAAGGCATCAGGAGCAAAATGCCAGTAGGCAATTCTCAAATTGCTGTTCTGTCTTAGAAGTTGGGAGGAATGCAAGGATATTGACAGAATTATAATAAATCTCAGGCAAAATACCTGTCAATCCTATTAATGTTAAGGGTACATTTCTGAAGTTACTGTATTTTCTTCAAATTTGTAAATATGTCTTTAATAAAATTTGCTGAGCACAAAATAAGAATTTGCTATTTGTTAACATTTTACCAATCATTGCTCTTGTCAACAACTCCAAACTGAAACCCTTAAGAATAACTCATATAAATACTTATTGGTGATACGTTTGCTACCTCTTTCTTCCTTTGCTATTTTTTCTTCGTAAGTTCCTTTGCTTTAGATTAAGCACATGATCAGAATTATGCTTAATTTTACAACATCTCTGAAACCAGAATTTTCACTTCATCCTAAAGCACAACATGCAAAGGGAAAAGGCCAAGTAAAAGTCACGTGAGAGATTTTAAATGTGAACGTAGTAAACAGAAGGGTAACTTGAAATAAATAGTTTACCTTGGGTTGTTTCTCTAATTAATTTTTGTTTTACTTTGTTAGTATATTTAATTATATTAGTATATTAGATTATATTAGTATATTAGTATATTTAATTATATTAGTATATTAGATTTAAGCAGCTGCTTAAACTCAGATCATACAAATATATGAGCATAGGCTAATGGAAAGAATGACATATCTATTTAGATTAACCATTCCTGAATATATGTCGTGGTTTAACCCCAGCCAGCAACTAAACACCACGCAGCCGCTCACCCACTACCCCCCTACCCAGTGGGATGGAAGAGAAAATCAGGGAAAGAAGTAAAACTCGTGGGTTGAAATAAGAACAGTTTAATAGTACAGTAAAGAAGAAAGTAATAATGATGATAACAACACTAATAAAATGACAACAGTAATAGTAAAAGGATTGGAATGTACAAA
>JANZLQ010000037.1:3878032-3894192 GCA_026212715.1 Elanus axillaris
TCAAAACATAGCACTGTACCAGCTACTAGGAAGACACTTAACTCTATCCCAGCTGAAACCAGGACAGTATACTAAATAGAAAATGCTCAGATCACAAGCAGAACTGTGCAGCTTTCTGAAACAAGCAGTAGAAAAAAAACTTGCTTTGCTAGTTTGTGTGAGGGAGAGCATCAGAGAAAATGTGGTGAGTCCAACAAAGATTTTGAGGTTGTTATAAGCTGTTAACAGACCTCATTTTAAATGACTTACATTAAAAATTATTCCACAGCTTGCTTTTCTTTGAAAAAGTACAACCTTTTTTATTACTCAGACTAATTTTCATAACCAAAAATTCATTGCAGTTTGCTTTGATGCTGTGTAATGCTTCTTGATTCTAAGTGGTACATAATTATACACTTCTACTTCCCCCAACAGATACCATAAATTCTTCATTTTTTGACAGCTTCAAACAATTATACTTCAAAAATATGCAGTTGAGGCATATAGGTTAAAAGTTATGTGAAATTGTTAAGCTTTTAGATGACAGAAGGGGTCTGAGTGTTATTTGCGCTTAAACCCCAAGCTCTGAAGATCCGAGGAAAGTGGCAGAGCCACCTTTGGTCATTCTAATATCTGGAAACAATCCATTTAAATCTAAGATTATATCAGCACTCGATTTTCTGACCTTTCAATGCACACAACAAAGGGACACCAACAGCAGAGACTCAGCATTATGAACTTATTCAAAAAAACTTCATGTGCATATGCTGTCTCATTATGTTAGCTTATTTTTAGTTTTGAAAATAAAACAATGAAAGTAATTATTGGATGCAATAGCACTTCACAAAGTTGCAAGGAACATTCTAGATACCAATGGGTAAAATTCAGAGTATGCCTAAGATTTTCCTATTGTGGCCATGCAAAGACATTACAAGAAGGAACATGATGACCATATTTGTTGAGACCAGTCTTTTCACATGAGGGAAAAAGATAGATGCTCTTCATGAGGGAATATTACCTTCCATTTCACTTAAATCCCTCCACGAAGACCATGTGAGCTAAAGGGGCCACACAAGAAGTGTGTAGTGAGGTTTGCTTACCTGAAAAAGACAACAGGCTGGAAGGAACTTCAGAGTCCTTTCCCACAGCTTGGGCAGAATACAGTAGACCTAAAAAGTGTGCCTGACAATGTGCCTCCAGTCCCATTTACAATCCTTCACACAGCCTCCACAGAACGCCCACTCGAGTGCTTCAACTCTTCAAGTATATGTCAACTCTCCCCCCATCGCTACCCCATTTAAATTTTTGTTGCAAACTTATCTGACAATGACTTTTTGTTCTATGCTTCTTGGATTACATGGAAAAAATGATTACCATCTTCTTTTCAGAAATATTGTATTTAAACAATCATGTTGCCAGCTGATAGTTTTCTCTTCCAGTTCCTTCAGGGCTTTTTTCCCCCACAGATCACCTTCCACAAACATTTTATTCTTCCCTCATCCACTGTCCTCTCCATAATTCATCCTTTGCTTTCCCTTCTCTTCCACTTTTTTAAAGGGCAGTACCAAAAATTAGAGGCTAGCCAAGTGGGCCTTCACGAGCTCTGAGGGTGAACGCAGAGCTGGTGCATGCTACAAAGGGCAACTCCAAGCATCTCAGATTAAAAACTTCATAGAACACCATGCTTTTATGTTTGTAGTCCACTATAATTCTACACCCTACCCTAACCTTAATTCCCTCTCCACCTACTAACAAAATGATTTCTTATTTTAGGTTTGTATTTTTGATTTTAATATTTATTAATAATGCATACTTTCCCTTTTTGATTTTTTCTTCAATGTTTTTGATTAATTTCACCTATTTGTAAACATCAATTGTAATTGTGGTACTGTCCTGCAAAATGCTTGCAACCCAATCAATCCTGGAAACACTAAATTTTTATGTGTTTTTCTACTCTAGCATCATCCTGTTAATAAAAAAATTACACACAAGTATCAGGCCCAGAACATACTCGAGTGATCCATTCCAGTTAGATAGTGAATAACTGATAACTCTGAAGAGTCTTCAAAACTGGCTGTTCTCCTGAAAATGCTTAATTGTTTTGCAGTCATTTCACCTACATCAGATTTTTTTATGACAATGTCATATTAGACCATCCAATGCCCTACTGAAGCCACGTTTGTGTGTTTCCCCTCTTCTGGTATTCCAGCTAGCCTTTCAAAGCCATAAAGTAGGTGGGTTCTCAGTAAAACCTGTCAACTGTTTAATAAAATCTGTCCTCTATGTACTGTCAAACTCATTTTTAAAAAACCCATTCTGACATCTTTCCAAATATCCAGTTAGGCACTATTTACCCTCCTACAAAGAAAAGCAATATTGCTTCCCACCCACACACACCATCCAATTCTCTGGGAATTTTTCCTTCTAACATATTTGCTATGTCAAATGGCAGTAAATCATACATTACTTCAGAGAATTCCTTAAATAGCAAAGAAAGTATTTTCATTGAGCCTAACCAAGTTAATCTAAATTACCTAAATATTTTCTAGCACGTTCTCATCTTCAGGCATGCACTACTATTTTGAAATTACATAAAGCATCTGATCACAGATGATCTCTTCTGGATACACTAAGAAAAAAAAAAGATCATGCTACAGCTTTCTCCAAATCATCTGTTATTTTCTCTCACTCACTAGGAGAAAAGAGACACCTCATTTTTATAGACCTAAAGATAGCAATCATTCTGGTTTGATCAGACAGTGGTCATGGAGAAAAGTCCCAGTTACCATCTCCATCCATTTTAACTGGAGAAAAGTTTTCTGAAGTCAATTAACAGCTTGTAGAGAACCAAAACTGTTGAAACCTTATTTTAAAGCAAATCACTATTTAACTCAGAGCAACACACTGTCAGTTAAGTGTCTCTAATATGTTAGCTTTGCCTTTTGCCAAACATTAAGAAGTCTACAGCTATTTGCATTACATTGATTGTATGAAATTTCAGTTTTGTCTTTTGGCAAGCTAACACACACACACACAGTTTCTTTTGTTGAAGATACTATCCTGCAGTAATTCCCCATTAGGCTCTACAGCAAAAGGTCCCCAGCAACCTAGGTGAAAAACACATATTTATTTAGGTTTTTCTAGAGGTATCTTGAATTTATAAAACCAAGACAGAAATTTCATGATTAACACAAGGTATTGATGGCCAACAGCAACAAAGAATTTATTTTTCCTGACCTACAAGCTGAAAATACAAGGATCTAAGTATTCAAATTAATAAAGTTAGTACTGTCAAAGTTCAGGAAGGTTGTTAATTATTTAGAGTGATGGGTCAGAACGATTCATAGTGTCTCTTCACCTGCTCATATTACTATTCTCTATTAAAACCAAACAAAATCCAAAACTTAAAATAGAACAGATGGTATTTACAGACCTTTTAAAACCACAGTCCTTATTCTTTGCTCAGATAAACTGCCCAATAGACAGAAATTTCAGGAAAGAGCACCACTGCAACACAGTTAATTAATTTATAAAAGCATCTATAAGTGGATCTGTCAAGATGCTATGGATCTAAACTTTCTAAACATCTAAACTCTAAACTTCTAAACTTTCCCAGCAATAGGATATAGCTATAGCTATTTAAGCAATGTTTGGCACTTCAAACAATCTTTTATCAGAGACAAAAATCAGAGCTATCTTTCTTGCCCACATTTTGCACACATGCATCCAACTTCTGAATTCACAGCCTAGAGCCCTCTATCACTTGTACATTGTTACAAATCGTTTACTATATACTATGGAATATTTTTAAATTATGATAGATTTCTTAACTCTCTCAGATCCTCCCCAATGTAAGAAAGACTGCAGTCTCATTCTCAGGAAAAAAACCCAAACCAAACCAAAACAGCATAACTGTTGCTATGAATGAAGCTGGAATTCCATCTGTATTCACAAAACCCAGACAGTTAAAACTATTGTTTTTAAATTACCAGTTCATCTTAAGGCAAACATTTCTATCAATGGCAGTGCAATTGCATACAAACCATCACCTATCTCAGTCAGCAATCTCCACTTAGACATTAATTTGGTTCCAAAGGATTGGAACTCAGTTCCAGTGTCTAAGTGGATTTTTCATGCTGTGTGACAGTTAAAATACCAAGGTCCCCTCCATTTTTGAAAATTTATTAAAAGAAACATTATTTATGATTTATGTCAAGTTTTGGACTCTAACTCTCTTTAGAGGTTTTGAATATCCACTAAGCTGTTTTTTGCTGGCTTCTTTCATAAGGAATGAAAATTAGCTACACATTAACTATTTTCAGTTTACATACAGTGAATATAGCACACCACCACAAATGTAGAGCTTCTTACAATGTGCAATTTAAAAATAAATAAATAAAAATCATACCTTGCTAGTCATTTGTTAAAAAGTTGAATTTACTGGAATGCATCCAAACTTCTGTGCAGTAATAATGCATTCCTTGCACAGTAAAAAGTCTTGGCCAACTTCAGACTTTTTAGGAGGACAACTGCAAATTTGGAATCAAAGCATCATTCAGCGTTTAGTAAGACAAGAAAATCTCTTTTCAAAAGCATTATAAATGTGTTAGAGCATGTCAGTCTATGCAGTTGGATTTCTATGGAGAAGGAAAGTCATCATTTATTATCAACAATGAGTTTATAATATAAATAATGAGAATTAAACTAAATTCCTCCTGATGTAAAAAGGTTTAAAAAGATGTAGTATTTCTTTAGAATACATATTTTAATAACCCTGTGGATTTATTCATATTCTATATCATCATGGCAGCTACTAAAAAATCTCTAGCAAGATATGCCTTTTCTGGTTCCTTCTGGGTGTGTACAGGAGCTGGTTTTAAGCCAATACCTGGCAGGAGTCTGTTTACAGATTAAAATCAGTTTGCTTAAGCTTCCTATTCTGGAATACAGAGTTTAAATGCAGCATACTGGTAAAGATGCTGGTATGGAGCAAATCAAGAGTTCTTGGTATCTAACTCATGAAAATATTTATACATATACATAAACATAAATTATATGGTTACCAAATCTAATCTGGACATTAAAAAAAAAGTCATACACAAGAGAGAGGTGCGGAGCAAGTAGGGGCGGAGATCTAGTGAGAAATCCTGGACTGTTCTCTATAAGCAGTTCGCATACAACCATGCCAGGTGGACTTAGCATGTGGAAACACACTCTAGCATGCTTAACTTAACTTGAATATAACCCAAACATACTCAGAAAACTTTCAAAATTTAAGAGTTGTATTGAAATAAGCACAGAAGGCATCGCCACTCCCGAAAAAAGCATTAATGAAACCTTCTGATGATGACTTGAAGCCATTCAAAATTCACAACAAAAAGAAACTTGCAGATATAGAAATGTCTCTAAAGAAAACCAGAATACTGAATCATCTAGTATTTTTATGAGTCAAGTCATGAGTTCCTTTAAAACCTCCATCTATATTTTATTGTTGCTCAAATACTTACGAATACTCAGTCATTGCAAGCCACAATTTTCACCATTCTATCCAAATGAACAGATCAAATCTGATGCAGAAAACTTCAGAAAAATAGGTTACCCCTTTGGTGCATGGATGATTTGACACCCAAGGATAGACGTCCAAACATTTACATTTTTACTCATTCAATAAGTAAATGAAAGCTGAGTGTCAGTGAGAGATTTGAACCTACAGGGTAGAGAAAAATGGAAGGCTCAAAACCTAATTTTGACATATATAAGCACTCGAAACTTTCCCAAATCCACCTCCAAAGATATAGACAAATGTCTAGGAGAAACCAAGTTATGCAGCCCAAATTGCATTAATAGCTCAGATGTTTAAACTTACTCCTGTAGTCAATGCAAGGTGAAAACTGACTTCACAGGCCACCTCTAATTTCAGCATAACATTGCAAAAATCAGAGTTAAAAAATGGCAATTGTTAACAGGTAAAGTCTTAAAAACCTGATGACTATAAAGCTAAAAGTTCTTCTCTTCTTAAAAAGTAAACATTTTCTTCTCATGAACTGGACTAGTTCAGGCTAGATTGCAATTTTCTTGTTTAAGGGACTGCATATATAGAGCACAAATAGGCCACAGTCTTCAGTATTAATTCCGCACGTTTCTTCACATCCCAGTGAAGCAAAGTGAATGACAGCAAATGATCTGCAGTCTAAAGGGTAAAGCAAGAGTGAGGGGAGAGCAACAGATCAGACTGCATATATTCTGACAGCATCAAAGAATCAGGTGTAAATTATACACAAATACAAATTACACATAAAGCCTGGCACTACAGTCAAACATGACAGAAGTAAATATTGAAATGACAAGCTGTGAAACAGAAACAGTATCTAAACTAAATGCAGCAAAGCCCTTCAATTTCACTGATAATGAAGGAAGGAAAAGTACAATTAAAATTAATGTAGGCAAAAAAAAGTTGTCACAATTTAAACCCTGTAACTGTAATCCTTGTCAGAAAGCTGGAAAAAACCTCTACATTCATCTTTTTCCTGATAAAATATTGCTGGCCTTTCACCCTGAAATATTTCAGTTCAAACACCATCTAATTCAAAAAATTTTCATCAAAAACCACAGCCTGAATGTCTCAGCATTCACTAGATGTGACTTGATCTTGTGAAGGGAAATGGGTTCCAGTAAAAGCAAGAGGGAAAAGGTGAATCTGAGAAGACAGTATCAAGAAAAGACAAGAAAATTTTCCCCTTTCTACATCCAGAAGAAAAAAGCATACAAAGACGTTCCTTCACACAGGTTTTGGAGGCAGCATATTTAGACTCAGTGAAGGGCAAGCCTACAACTAAATCAGTTCCAACTGGGGAAGGACTGAGTGATGCTTTGTGCATACCACAAAAAGGACCAATCTCTTTCAAGAGCTGTGGTATCCAGGAGGGTAGACACAATGCTTGCATTTTTAAAAGTCTGAGATGACAAATAGCTTAATCAACTACAGTAGTTACAGTAATGTCTAAATCATCTTAGGAAATCAGTACATAACATTAAAGAAAAACACAAAACTTGTTATGAAATTTAAGTAGGAAAATGTTTAGGGATCAAGCACTGGTTTCCTAAAACATATGAAAGACATGCAAAGTTCTAACTTGCAAGAATAATCTAGTTTTATATGCATAATTTATCAGCTTTATGAAACAAAAAAAAAAGAGTGAAAATACTATCTAGACAAGTCTTTCTGCTTTTTGATAAGACTTGTCATACAAATGACTGACTGCATTAATATACAGAATTGACATTGTTGAAGCCATACCAAGCAATGAGAGATGATAAAAAATGCATAGTAGCCTATTTAATCATAACTTCTTCATTTTATGCTAGCTCTGGAAATTAAAACTTTTTAATAGCTGTAGTAATAACACACATATGAAAATATTCTTATATCTTCTTCTTCCTGCTGAGCATTTTTCTGGCCTCTACAGTCCTTGTCCAAGAGAAGTGAGAAGAGTAATACTATCAAAGCGTTTAACAGAGTAAACAGAGATAGTGATGCCTTAAAATAACAAGGGCTCACAATCTTATGTAAAACAAACAAATTAATTTATAGACACTCCATACACAAGAGGGTAGGAACCCTCACAGTCTGTTAAACTTAATAGAAACTATAGCTCTATCGTGCATGTCCAGGTAACTTGATGCTTTACAAAAATATACAAAAAAGTTTATAAGTATAGAGATGCCCATGGTATGATATCATGCACATAAATGTAACTTGTGGACAAACCTATAGAAATTATTGCACCATAACCCAGTTTTTCACCAGTGCTGGTAAATCTGTAACTGCATTTGGCAGCTTCTGATTTAAGCCAACAGATTAAATCACTATAGCTGGTCAAGACAGCAACAGAGCATGTATTTAAGTGAACCTGTTACCCAAAATCCTTACTGTGATGGTTTTATTACAATGCTTGACAGCTGAAATATATTTCATTTTTCAAAAGAGAGTCATAATTGCAATTAACCTCCAAGTTAGTTATCTTTTCAGTAGACAGTTTTTGGATAATCCTATCCAAATTAAGGATCTTGCATTTACTTCCTCAAAGGTGCTCATAGTGACTTTACGTGAATTCATTACTTGAAAATAAATATAGAACAAGTGAATCTCAAAGTACAAAATTTCCTATTATCTCTTACTTGTTTGGGTAAGACCGTCTGTAACATTCATTGACAATGACACCAGTGGTTCAGTTTCGGTTGTAAAATCCCAAATGGTATAACTACTAAAATATAAATTTAGAAAGGGTAAGAAAGATTACAGGCACTTTCACACATTTTGAGAATTTGTTAATGGACAAAAAAGAGAAGACAGTACTAAAGAAATCTTAGCAAGATACAATGCCAAGCATTGAAGTTAGTTAAATGATAGAAGATTTTTCATAAACCCAGGGAAAAAAACCTCCCAAAATAGGTTATTTTAATGAACCACAGTAAAAGAATTACATATGTATTATTTTCAGCACCATCTCAATTTAGAGGAGTAAAATGGTGGGAATCTTTCACATCACGAGTTTTTTAGAACTACTGAAATAAGCACAAATTAATCCCTACAGCTAACTCTGGGTGAAAAGACCATTTTCTTCAATGTAACTGGAAATATAAGAAAAAGATATACAAATTATGTGCTTGTCAGCATCTCTCTAGTCTGATGCATCATTCTCTATTGTTCACAGAAGAAAAATCACAACTGACACCTGTAACCCTGTCATTGCTCATTCTGTCCAATCCAAGATGTAGGGTAATACTTCCCATAGTATTCCAGTAACACCTAACTTTTTTCAGCTAATACACAGTAATGGTAAGTCAGCCTTCATTGATGCTCTACACAAGAAAAACTATTTCAAAAAACAGTGGAAAGAAAATGTAACAGAACAGTGTCAAAACCTTTCACATCAGCATCTATGTGTGTGCTTACTATATAGGATTCATCACCACTGCATCTAAATGCCTATCATATAGATCAAATTATAACCTCCAATCAACACTTCATACCTAAGTAAGTAAAGCCAGTACACAAAATACATTTTTATCTGTAAAAGGGGAAAACTTTATTTCATATTGATGAATAGGAGGTTTCAGCATTCTCTGTATCCAAAGAAAACCCATCTGAATTACAGCACAAAAGTTAAACATTCTACAGAAAGGAATTTAAACCTCTTTTCTTGATTTTTAAATAAAATATCTGGGAAATTTGCCAGGTCTTTAAAATATCTCCCTATGTAAGAATGTGGGAGAAAAACTGACAGAAAAATAATTTTAAAAAAATACTATTTTGCAATCCTTTAAAAAAAAAAAGATCGGTGAAAATAAGTTTACCTGACAGTATGTTTTGCAGCTATTTGTTCTACTCTTAATTAATATAGAATTATTAATGCAATTAGGTCTTAAGCCATCAAGGAAGATAAACTGAAGAACTCTCAACAAGGCAAATTCTGCAGACTGGAGGTGGTCAATCAGATTCCAGGTGCAAAAGGACAAACCCAGAGGAAAATCAAAATGTTCACAAAAGTGATATTCATCTATACTGTTCTAAATATTATTTACATCTCATTGAATTTGAAGCACTCTCAGAGAGGAGTTACAGCTAAGAAGGTCAAAACAAAGCAATCCATAACATTAGGTATCTCTAGGATATGAAAATTTCTACCTGATTAAACCAAAGAATAAATATCAGAGGGATGTAGAAAAATATGCTAAATCTATTTCTGACTGTTTTGAAATTAAAGACTCAAACTATATTTAAAAAATGCTTTCACATTCCAAATACCTCCTTACAATATTTCAACAACATATTCTCTATGTAAATCTACCACAGTGAATACTAAAAATAAATATTGCCAACTGTACCACAGGCACTGTTGTACAACAGCCGCAGGTTCCTTTTCAATGCATCATCATTCACAATCTAATAGGAAGTCAGGTAAGAACATTCTGTAATATTTAAACAAATTAAAAACCTTAGGTGACTTCATGTTTGTCAACACACTCTGTCTTCTGGCCACTTAGAAATCAGTAGTGATGGCACAGATGCTGTATTTAATGCTTAACAGGGGTACGTGTTCCCATACCTGTCTGTACAGTCCAGAAAGCAGTAACTATTTCTGAAACAGTTTTTCTAAGTGTCTGGTAAGCTTTAAGTAAATTGCTTGAACACAAAAGTATAAACCAAACATATGTAACTGTAAAAGCTGTGTTTACTACACAATTAAACTTCTTTCCAGCACATGGCAGTAGTACACATGGGCCAACAAGTGCAATCTGTTTGAACCAATTGCTTTCAAAAGCTTTCCCAATTTCCTTGATGATAACAAGCAGCCGCTGTTTCAAATACTGAGAAACCCAGAACCTCCTTTCATAACTGCAGTTCTCTCCAAAGCAACTGTATATACAATGTCATCACAGACCATCAGGAACTAGAAGTCAAATCAAGCACAGTGAGCTTAACTTCTTGTGGTCAACAGGTTACAGAGCTATCTCAAAGCAACCCTTGTCACTCTCACAATTTGTGTTCATACATATGTTTACAGGATTTGTTGATAATGTTAGAGAGAATTCAAAGATGGCAGAAGACTGATGTTATCTGATGAATTTCACTAATCACGACTCATTATTTTGCTGAGGCAGTCCTAGGAGTTCTCTGTTCTCTAGCACCACACATTTTACCTATATAATCTGTTTTCTCACAGTGGCTCAGATTTAGCACGTCTCACAGCAAATTTCTTGTAAGCAAGTGCCAGAAAAGTTGTGGGGGAGAAAATTTTCAGATCTTGTACATTTTGATCTTTCTCATTTTAAAGAGCTAATTCAAGGATATATCTGCCAATTAATTTAGGAGACCTCATCTGCCTAAATAACCATTCCTGTTAGGAAACATTACATGCCGTGTTCTCTCTTAGCTGCCATTACATTCATGTAGTCTATGGTTCTACTGCTGTCATCTTAACAAGGCCCACCCTGCTTTCACCTCTGACCTCATCAAGCATTTATGGATGGTTGCATTACACAGTTGTGCATATTTGGACCTATGTTCTTTTCCTACAATTGGTTTTCTTAGTATTGAAGTGCCCAAACATCTACATGATGTCCTAGAACTCTTTTGTTTCTATGGTATTCACACATCTTTACATTGGTACCCAACAATTTTATGTGTTTCCTTTCAGTATGAGAAAGATTTCTCAAAACTTCACCTAGATAAACTTCAGCATGTTTCACTGCTGAATTTAACTCTGTTAAGCTGACTCTATATAGGTAATTGAACTGCAGCACATGCCTCTTTCCTGTACTTTTCACCTTTATTATAATGCATGCTACATGTTGACAGCAACCCATGAGTCCTATAGTTCTGTGATTATAGACAGTCAGGTCTACTTGCTTATTTCTAAAGACAGCCACCTGGAAAACTTCCTTTTTTCCCCTCATCATCAAATTGGATAGGAAATACATAGTCAAAATAAAAGAGATTTTAAAAAAAAAATTACACCTTTTATAGCTAGTAAAAAACCAACAGGCATTTGTTCCATTATTTTAAAAGTACCTCTTCTGGTAAAAAAATTCCTTCCAGATTTGGTATTTTTCTACCAGGTGGGTTTCTAGGTGACTACAGTCACAACTTCTTCCACTTTATGGAATCAACTTTTCATTTCTTTGCCTTCAGTAAGGTCCCAAGAGTTTCATTTTGTTTCTATGCCCTCTATCTCTCCCTTTAAAATGGAAATCAGCTTGTAATTTTAGTCTTCCTTCTGACAAAGGCAGGACCATCTCAACATGCAAATAAAATCATTAATGAACAGGAGACACTGTCTTTTTGCATAGGGATGCATCCTTTAACTCTCATTTTATAAGCTTTATGAGATATTCAGCATTTTACCAGAAGGGAATGATGTTTTATCTTAGTCGTTCTCCTTTCAACAACCATCAGTGACAGTCTTCTCTCCACTTCCATGTCTTCCCAACAATGTCCATTTGTAACTCAGGCTTCAGTCTGGAGCTAGAAGTCCTTCTGACCTCTGCCCCTTCACTTGAAAATGTTCAGCTGACCTGGCTCACTGAATTACATCTGTAAAGTCCTTAATAAACAAAGTTATCCTACTTATCCTAACTTTGAAAATTGCTTAAGGCATTCCCCTCCTATCACTCACTCAGTTTCTGCAATGTCTCAGTTAAACTGAAGTCCCTCCCTCGGCTTTTGCAGAGCTGGAATTGCACTTCAGCCCTTTTCTCCTGTCGTCAAGGTCACTACAATCTACATGGGATCAGTCAGTAAAATGTCTTCATGAAGACTGCACACTGGAAGCAGTAGCTGAAAAAGTGTTAAGAAATGACATGCTTCAAGTCTCCAGAGAACACATCCAGAGGATCTAAGTAGGAGACTTACTTAGCTAAAATTATATTAAAGTTCAGGCTTATAATTATAATAGGTATAATAAATGGCTGTCTTCATGCCAGAAAGCTCCTTATAACTATTATAAATCTACCATTATTTTCATTTTACACTTAACAGAGAAGAAGCTGAGACCTGTCACACCCAGCTCTATGTTTGAGCTCAAACAGGTGTTTCTCC
Organism: Elanus axillaris; assembly: GCA_026212715.1. NCBI lineage: Eukaryota > Metazoa > Chordata > Aves > Accipitriformes > Accipitridae > Elanus > Elanus axillaris. The sequence goes on from JANZLQ010000037.1 coordinate 3,890,613, forward strand.
AATAGAAATGGTTCATCAGTTCCCACTCCCCATACACTCCAGGAAAGACAGCAACTTATAACATTTAACTGAAATCTGAAAACCCTTCACACTCCGGGAGGTCAAATTAAAGTCAGTCATTTATACAAATCATACAGACAGCAGAGAGTGTCGGCTGAATTTTAATTAAAATGAATGGCTGTGTAGGCAGGATGAACTGAGCGAGCCATTCCTTGTCACCTGTTTTGCTGAACACAGAAGGCAGTACAGTATGTACCATCCATTTAAACAAAAGCAGCAGAAACATGTTCAAAATATTCCCTCAAGAAAGACAGTACCAAGAAAAATATTCTTTAGTTGTATTCAACCTTCAGAAAATACTCGCTGAATACCATACAGCACTATGTTCAAGTTCCTGCTCAGTTCAGTTGGGTTACATAACCTCTATATGATATTGTAAACCGCTCTTTAGTAACTATCAGAAAAAGAACATACACATTACATGCATGCCTCTCTTGGCATCTACTTCCACAAAAATTTACCGGAATGGTATGAAGCCATAACACTACATAATAACACCTCAGCAACGTTGTGAACATTGTGAGGTTGAAGATCTTCATTCCAGTACAGCTTTCTCTGCAACAGAATTAAGCATGGCATTGAATAATTTCTAACTGTGTTTTGCACAGCAGTGTGAAAACTGCTATATAAAGGCAACTTTTCAAAAGAAGGATGCAGAATTAATGCAAATTATAAAATCTATGCAACCTCTAGTTAGGAGAAAAACACTACCACACCTTGGCAGCCGTTCCAGTGTTGACACAGTCCAGTTTCTCATGTATTTTAGGAACATCTTAATCTCCCTAAAACTCAATTATTAGAAGTCAATCAAAAGTGCTGTGGAACACCATCTAGAGGCAATCTAATGTTCTACATCTACTTCTGCTCAATCCCTAACTTCTTGGTAGCTTCATCGCAAGCTCTAGAGATGGGTCAGAACACTCATCCTCACAGATGAGATGGAAAGTGGCAACATTATTACTAGTCACTAACCTTGTTTCCGGGAGCTCCATACTGCCATTCTGGATTTAACATTCAGCTTTCACTGTATTTTGTGGAGGGCTACCAGCTGCTGCTCTCAGAGATCTCTAAAGTATCTTTTGTAGGAGAAGGGAGAGAAATGTATTGTGTTTCAGGGGGATGAGTTGACAAACTCTTAAAATTTAACAAGCAGAGAATCTCACTAGGCAATTTTTGTTGCCCAAACAGTCTTATTTAGAACTAAATACTAAATGCACTATTAATTTAAATAAGTAAACCAAAATGACATACAAGGGATTAATTCCTCTGCCCCTACTTTCTTATTACAGCATACAGCCATTTTGCACACAGCCATCTGTCAAGTCTTAGAGCACAATCTTTTGGCTTAACATGATCCACCAAAAGATAAGCTTAATTAGGACAGAATAAGTCAAATATATCTGTTAGAGGGAAAAGACTGTATCAGAAAGTTATTTTTTCCTACTGAAAGAATGGCACTCATGTATATAAATATATATTATAAATAGATGGATAGATATATAAACTGCATAGTTCTGCAACCTCCTCAACCCAGACTGCAGTGTTGGCAGCAGGCTAAAGGTTCTCAGCATAAGTAGCAGATTCTGTTGCTGCAAAGCTTGCTTCGATTTTGATCATGAAGAGAAGTTTGATATAACGGTCAGTAAAAGGTCAACATTACCATATTACAACAACTATAGCCACATTTTTCCCCTCTTGACAGAAATAAACATAAACCTTGCTTCACTGGTGAAAATTTTGGCCATTTAGCTATGACAAGTTATAATGTAGTGCATTTTATATTTTCATCCACCAAGTGCAAAGGCACATCAGGAAAACTGACTATACCAAAATGTAGTAGCAAATGAACAGGTTTTTCTAAGGAAAACATCAAAAGATGTCTATAAAGCCTTAAAGAAAATGGATCTTAGTTTTATTTTTGCCATATTTAAAACAATAAAACAAAGCAACCAACCACATTTCTCTCTATGTAATGCTTCACCTTGATGAATAATTCCTTTTTCAGAAAAAAACTTTTTAAAAAAAAAAAAAAAAAGATTGCCTGACTTTCCTGTAAAAAGCCTTACCTACTAATGCCAACATTCAGTAATGTCAAACACAGGACTATGAGCACAAAAATGGTTCTAAGTGCATGGTAAGGAAAGAATTAAATCAACTTAATAGCACTAGGTATATTTTGATTAATGTTTTAAAAGAACCTAACAGTTAAGAGGTCAGTCAGAAATAAATGGAACATTAAGTAAATAACCTCTTAAAATAATATGATGGATGAATTTATTAAAAGTAAATTTTAAAATAGATTGCTTTTCTGACTATTGCACTTGTTTCCCTGGCAAAGGAAATAGGAATAATTAATGGATTTGGCTGCTTCTCTCCAGGGATGGAGAAAATTGATCTGTGGGGGAAGGCCTTTATCTAGCAGAGAGATAACACTGGTGGAGCAGATGGGGGAGGAGAAAAAAAAAAAACAGAAGGGGGGGTAGATCTTTTGCTGGCATACCTCCAGAGCTGCTTATCAGCTCCTACAGCTCAAACTAACTCAACTCTAGGTATTTGAAATGCTGGTAAGATTGCCAGTGATAATTTTCTTTTATGAACTAGTATGAAGGTGGCAGGGAGGGGAAGGTCCCCTATTGTTATTACAATAAGCAAAACCTCAGAATCCATCCAGAAGCAATAAATGGACTACTTGTTCCTTTCTGGCAAGTGCAGCTGTTTAAACCAAGGACATTTTTTTGTTCACATATTATATAGGGTACAGTAAGTGTATAATCATTGGCCTGAAAACACATGAACTACAGGTTTATCAGAATGAAAGGGGGTTTTGTAGTTAGTTATTTTACAATTGCTCCATTCATTATCTACTCCACAGTTGAGTAGTTCTTGAAACATAAACCTCGTTTTCAATGTACAGGAGATGTAAGTTAATTCATTACTACAGACAGCTAGTAGTGTGATTAAAACCTCTAGCATTTCTATATCTCCTACAGCCCCAAAGTCTATACAAACACCTCTATGAGTGGTCATTTAAGAAACCTAATTCTCGATAGTTCTACAAATAAATAACATTTTCTGGAACAAATTAACACTGACTATTTATAAATGCTCTAAACTCACACTTTGTGTCTGATTCTCTGACAGAAAGAGGTGAAGATAGAAGAAGGTATTGTCTAATAATGTTGTATAAAAAAAATAATCACATGGCATTGCTCAAAATAGCATGTGAATTAAGAATCTTTGAGAACACACAGGAACTCACAGGTTTCCCAAAATCATTTTAAGAAAAAACTAAAACACCTTGAAAGGAATCAGTTTCTCTAGCAGACTAGAGACTTCCTTTCTTGGAGGAGCACATAATTCAGTTTATTAAAGTCACCATACAAGTGGCCTGGAACCCAATCAGCAGAGTAGCAATTAGCTTAAACACCAATATAAGAAGCCTAGATTTTCACAGGAAGTTAAACAGTGTTGATGTCTTTTCCAAATCACCACATAGTTTTCCTTTAAAAGAGAAGGGGGG
>JANZLQ010000037.1:3894202-3916819 GCA_026212715.1 Elanus axillaris
CGATCTGGGGGGTGGTGGTGATAGGGGAAGACAAGAGTGTGACAGAATTTCATCTATCACCAAAAAATTATCTGTATTACTGTTGTCAATCACATGGTGTTGATAAACTTATTATTTTGAATTAGCACAAACAACAAAAAGCTCTTAAGCAAAATCTAGTCCTACTGGTTTGTCAGAAATATGATGAGTTAAAGACTAATGTGGTAAAGAAAACAAACACATGATCTAACTGATGTAAACAAGTGTTTACTTAGGAAAGGTCAAGTCCTCAGTTTATACAATTTTGAGAACCAGCAATGGCTGAAAGTATAAAAATTTTGAAAGAAAACATAATGGGGGGAAGGAGTGTTCTTCAGTACTTAATCCATATTACAGGTTAAATTCTGGAAGAAAACAAACAGAAAGCAAGCAGAAAAGAAGGGAACAGCAGTACATTATTGCTCATTTCAAACATACAAAAGTAATTCTTTTCATTTACCTTATCATCTCTGACCTCCTATTGTATACTAAACTTTTGGACTATACATTTTGTTTCTCAGCCTTATTTCAGAAGCATGTGAGAAAACTTCTTCATTTTCTTAAGGTGTAGGTGAGCGTTTCATTAAACTTATTGTTTCTAATATCTTTCAGTAGCGGATAAGTAATTTAGCATCACACAGCTAAAAATCAAAGTTTTGTCTAACATTTGTTCTTGTAGTACGTCGTAACTACATGTTCAAATCTTACTGTTCTTCCATTGAATGTTTTGGCAAATTAAATTCCATCTACTTTTTCTTTCTTTTTAGAAATAATTAGAATAGGGGAAAAATCCTAAGTAAAATATAATTTTAAGTCTAGATCTTGACACTAATAAATTGGTTAATTTGGGGCTAGAGAGAAAATTTATTTCTGACCTATATAAGCATGAGTTCTGGAAAGGATTTTCAAACCATCCTCATATAGTTCCTCCTGTTTGCAGTGTCATTAGATCAAGCAGTATGCAATATTGCATGCAATGTTTATTCCCCACTTCATCCTCATGATACACAGACACACATGGTTTTATCTCACATCTCTGGTCCTTCCTTCCCTTTCCTAAAAGTAGTTCTCTTACAATCCAGGCTTCAGTGCATGATTTACACTACTGCAACACAACTGCCGTGGTACAGCTGCAGGGCACTCCAATATCACAGAGTCAAGGTTAAAAAAAACTGGCTGGACTCCTATACAAATTAAACACTTGAGGCATCTGCACTGCTGCATACTGTAAAAGGCTCAAAGGTCAACACATCTGCACTCTAAAACCGAAGGACAAGTGCCTATCAGTGCAACTGATCTACTAGTTAGCAAACCTGTTATTTCAAGAACACTAATTAAATACTGAGCACAGAATAAAAATGAAGATATATTAACTGTAATCTTAAAATCTGAAAAAAGGATATACTGCAAGTTACATATTCAGCAACATTATACCTTCTTAGCTGAAAGCAATCTAAATAAAGTCATTCAAATAGTCATTTATCTCCTAATAAGCTGAGTAAATATTCCATTCAAACAACTATGTTAAAATCCCAGTTACTGAATTCACTAAGAATTAAAACTACAAGTTACAGTTTTTAGATTCCATTCTACATTTCCATATCCATCATAATGTCCCAGGAACTATACACACACAAACACACAAAAAAACCCCAAGAACACAAGAGGCTGTGGCAAGCACTCCCCCAAGCAGGAGAAGTGGAGGGCTGCAGGCACATCACAGCATGCCCTTTTGGCTTTTTATAGTAAGTTTTTAATATACAGGCTATGAAAAAGCCAAACTCTCTCATGAGACTAAACAGTTGATATGAAACTCTCCCCAGGTAAAAATTCTACATCAAACTAAAGTTTTCTGATAGATTACGATTGTAATGAAAACACAAAAAAATGAAGTATTTTATACTGTATTTAAAGAACTTAAGTGCTGAATTCAGGAAAATTGGTGGTAAAATGCACAGTCATTTTCATAGTATCAAAATCATTACCACCCCCTTAAATTTTTATATATTTTCCCTTTTTCACCTGCCAGCTCAGGCTTTTCAATAGACATTATGTAGCATGCCTTACACATTATATGTAAACTGCTAATTAGTTTTGTGAAATCTGAAACAATTAATTGTTAAATATTGAAAAGGAACTACTATATTAGAATTTGTTACTGCATTTGGGAATAACTGTATATGGCCTTTGATTAATGTCCAACAGATGCTCTAGTACCATCAAACCCCCTCTTTGAATCTCCAATGTTTTTATGCTGCCTAATGCCTCATCTTGATACTACAAGTTTGACTACTTCAGGGAGCATTTGCAGCAATTAAAGAAATCCCTCCCTATCCCTAGTCTCCACTTTTATTTCACTAAAGCACTATTACAGCTTGGACCAAAGTAATTATGATAAGAAGTTTTAAAACAGACTAGGGTTTTTTTTCTTGTATAAGTGTCCAATACCCTTAGTCTATAAAGCCAGAGTATTTTATGGCCTTTAGCCATTTATTTACATGTCAACATCAACCTCATCCAATGTGAAATTTAAAAATCAAATTTTAGCTACAATTATTGATACCTTTCCTTTCCAATACAGTTGGAGATTAGAAATTAAAATGAATGTAACAGGTGTTAACAGCACAAATATTAACTGGTATTTACTAAGACATCATAAATTATATGTCCAGCTTTCCAGAGATGCACTATAATCTTCCACAAAATCCCCAAAAGACATGAGCATTAGAAGACTGTTAGCATAAAAATATACAAAATACTCCTATATTTGTGCCATGCAAAAGGTCAGTTCTACACCATGGTGAACAGTTTGGCTATAAACCAACAAAGCATTTAATTATATGAGACAAGCTAATGCTAAGCATGCCTTTAGCTGCTTTTTCAGGCTATAGTTAACACATTGAATCATGCAAGGCACTCACACAAAAAGTCAGCACTGAAAAAAAATATTTCTAATTTCCAAGAATAATTAAGCAGTTGACTTTAAAAAAAAAAATCAATCAGTAATTTGATACTATTATTATCATAATTATTCCTTTCAAACACAGCTTCAGGAATTGCAAAGCTATGTGCTCCAAAGGCAGGTTACAGTTGGGTATTAGGTTGTTTGGTCTGGGGGTTTTTATTGGTTTGTATTTTTTTTTCTTCACAAAATAATCCCTACTTATGTACAGCTAGCAAGAGGCCCTGTTTCAACTCAAGTGTAAAAAGCCAAATCAATTTCAATACAATTTTATTCAAAGTGTCAGTGGCTACAAGTACTTCTTATTATGAAAGCTCTCATACTGCATTAATTTTCATGGAAAAAATAGCACCTCAAGCCTGCTAAAAAGACCCCAAAACAAAATAATCCATCTCTCTACATATATCCTTCCACAGCCCATCAGAATTAAAGATAAATTTCAAGCCAGGATAGAGAAGCGTGCCCTATAAGCATGCTTTGTTTTCTTGTTCATGCAAATGCTCTGGCCATTTTTGTTTATTTATTTAATTATCATATGACTCTATATTCTGAGGGCTAAACAAAAGGCTGAAGGACCAACAACAAAAAAACCAAACCCACAAAAAAGAAAAAAAAAACAAACGCCAAGAACATGCCAGAAACATTTATATTGTTAGCAAAGGCTATCTCTTAATACTTCACTGTCACTTCTACTCTTTTTGCCATATAAACAATTTTTCTGGTTCTGCTCTGCAGAAGGTTTCCCCCATCATTATTATTGCACTGTTTAAGTAACTACTCTGGGTCTACACACAAAGCAGAAGTATCTTTATTTTACATGAAAGTACTATAATAAGAAAAATCTCAGTTTTTCTATGAAGTTTAAGTCCAAGTAAAACAAAATTTATGTATATATTTGTATATATACAAAGACATATTCACACATCATGGTTTCAGTATGTTTCTTTTCTAAAGATGACAGCCATAGCCTGTAGGAGACTAGCAATGGCATGCAACAGTCCATGAACACACAGAGAATACACTGCACATCCAAGAATATTCCAGCTAGTTGAAATCAATTCTGTTGGTGCTTTAGTCCCAGATCTATTTTGGCATATTATTTTTCCTCTGTTGCAGACAATGTTTCAGACACCATCTTGCTTCATAATGAAGACCTGAATTGCAGACAAAGTGAAAGCAGTAAAGCAGAACAAACAGCTTTGATTATCTTCTTCAAATATTATTATGTTGGCATGAAAGTGTTTGGCTCTCACAATGCCTTTTTTATCATTTGAAACATGAATAGGTTCAGAGGAACAGAAGCACAATGAGGACAATTCAGTACATCTTTCATACAGACACAAATCCATTGTCAGTGCTTTCTACATTCACCAGTGCAAAGGTCTAATAGGAAGTCCTCACTGTAGAGCATATCCACATCCCACAGTAGTAACCAGAATTATTTTGCCAAGAAGAAATCAAGTCAAAAAAAGTATTCAAGTTCATACATCTGAATAATTGCCTATATGTATAAAATTACATTGCCTCCTGAATTTTTATACTACCAGCATATACAGCTTCAAAAAACAATCCCATAAAACAGCTAGCATTAGCTGTCCTGGCTGAGGTAGAGCCAACAAAATCCTCTCAATTTAAAAACCCTGTGCTACTGGTACCATTAAATTCTTTTATTGGAAGTCTTTGAGAGATTAACAGGGAAAGAAATACCAGGCCAAAATTCACAAGAATATTATAAACATTTCAATTTTATTTTGCATTCTTCTGCCACTCATTTACTCAAGGATGCAAGATCTGGAAAAAAACATTTAATATTTGACAACACAGTTTGAACATCAAGAAGGAGATTCAGAAAATCTCTTGCCACCTGGAATCTTAGGCAAACAAAGCAAGTATATTTTAAAAAACAATTACTGTTTTAACATTCATTTTCAGAAATGGACAGCTAAAATGTACATGCCACTTTAACCACTAAGTATATGGTGAAATAATGAAACCAGAGCATAAGCAGAACATAAGGAAGACAAAGTTTCACTAACCTGTCATTTACAGTGCTTCTCTCACAGCTGCTCTCCGAACTAGAATGCTACTTTCCAAAATAAAAACAGGATCCCTAACATAACAGTTCTCCTCAGGTTCATCTACAATTTTCACAGTTCATGCAGGCCAGAGAGACAACTACAAATGCAACATTCAGTGAAACACAGGATCCTAGCTAAAGCATGCATTAATTAAAGATGTCTTTCTCTAAGTCTCCTTGAAGTATTTACCCATGAACATTTAGAAACAGAGAAATAAGCATCCATGTAGCATAATTATCTTAAGTTTCAGTTACCATCCCCAAAATGTACTACTACCAAAACTTGACATTTCCAGGAAGAAAATGGCTTAAATAAACCATTCCGCTTAAATATATACATTGTCAATACAACAAGGTCTCTTCTCTGAGAAGATACCAAATCAATTCTTTCATATGCTGCTCCACTGCTGCAAGAGATTTATTTTTTTCTAAGGGAATAGGAGAGAAATAACCTAGAATATCATCCTTAAAATTTTACTAGAATATTTGTATATAATTCCGTTACTATAAACTCTGCCCTGTCTTACTACTTCTGACTCATACGCTGTTGAATATACGCTTTGTTATTCACATCTGATAGAGCATTATTCACCCACATTCATTTTTTAACTTATATTATGATATATAAAAAGAATAAGTAGATTTTCACAAGGGATGAGATGGCGTACCTATTGGTCTAACATTAACGTCCAATCCTCCTCAGTCTTTTCCATTCATAAGAATTCTTTTCTATTCTCAGTGTTTTTACAAATGAGCCTTATGAAGAAAGCTTTTAAACAATTGTCTTGCCATACTTGCTATACTTAATGTATACTTTTAGAAAGTTTCTATACACATGTTGCTTTTTACAGGAGATTTTGAAGACTTTGTTTTTCTACATGAAATAGTAAAAGCAGATGACTGTCAAAATCTAAGACATGAGGCCAGAAAGTAAAAAATTTAGAGTTATGCACTACAAGAGTGATTACTGCAAGTCAGTCAAAAACTAACATAGCTGTAACTTAGAAATCATCACCTGGGAAGAAATCTGAAGACTCTTGAATAGTAGAAAGACAACAGCAGAAGGCAAAACTGAACTAGAAGGTTGTAAGCAGAAGGAAAGAGCTTATTAACAGTGCAAACTAAGAGACAAAAAAAAAACCAAAAAAAAAACCAACCTTTTTTTCAGACCCCCAATATTTGGTCCAGCTAGCTTTAATCTTCCTAAAATTAGTCATCAATATACAGCAAACTTTCACGGATGAAACAAGAGAATTGACATAATCTTTTCAAAGCAAGGGGAAACATCACTTGGAGTTCTGCAGATAGATATTCTCTGCCAATTTAAAAGCAAGTTTATTTCAATATAGATACATACAGGGCAAGTCTTACATTTGCATATGGTGTTATATTCAGTTGCATATGATATATTCAGTTGCATGGGTAAAAGGTTTTTATTTAGTAGCATTTCTCAGTGATATATATTAAAACATAATACTTGTTTAAAATTTTTTTATCTCACAAGCACAAGTAGAGGAGAATTCAGTTCAGAATTCGGTACTGTCCTAAACAGACCTAACCCACTATCAGACTCAATGAAGGAACAAGGAACACAATGCTGATGCTAAAAGCTAGAACTAGCAAAACTCTAAACAAGAAAGATGATCCAGCTTCTCCAGTGACACATCACACTATGTGTAAACCACCTGGAAATTTACTGTGTTGTGATTTGGAATTCTAGGTGTTCAAAACACAGCTGACTTTGGCATTTTCTTTCCATTGACAACACTATAGCTAAATACTGAACACAAAAGTACATACACTAGCTTTAGATAACCCAAAGGATCTATGCTTTTTAACAATACACATAAAATATGAAAAACTTAGCAGTGTAACATAAGGAAAAGATGAAGATTTTTATTCAAATGACCAAAACCCAGGAATACTGAATATTCTGTGGTAAAAATAGAAGTAATTAGGAAGTGGAAATTAGGCAAACAATGCACAGAACTTCATCCATTTACATCTCAAAAAAGAGTTAGCAATATATTGATCAATTATATTTTATGTTAATGTTATGCATTTTCTTCCAGCAGTTCCCAACTCTACTCAATGCTAAAGCTTTCCCAGTATCTTAACAAAATACCACAAAAAATATGCACATAACTACAACTATTCCTTTCTTTCCTCATTCTCAAAAGAATGACCATGTTTGCTCTGTGAAACAATGCAGCATGTTAAGCCATTTCTTTAAATACTCTTGTCTCCAGCTGCCTACCTTGCCACAAGTATTGTCCACATTTGCTAGCAGTCTTATATAAAAGGTATTACTGTCTTAAAAATTCTTGTAGGGAGAAAAAACCCCAAACACCACCCTCACCCCACCACCCCCAAAAAAAGCGAGAGAATAAAATATTTACAAAGGTATCTTTTCACTCCTGTGAATTTTTAATTACTGAATAATAATGCAGGTCTTAAAAAGTATTGCCTGATAAATGATCACTGCCCAATACAGAGACTCTCAAGTATCACATCTGTTAAAATTTCATGGAGACAGAGGCTTTAATGATGTCTGAAAATTCTCTATTTTTAAACACCGAGATTAAATGGAAAAAGAAAAAAGCATAAGGAAATTATTTAGAAAGAGGCTCATTCAGAAAATGGTGGATAAAATCAAGAGCCTCAATGAAAAGTGAGCATTACAAAAGAACTGCAAACTGATATTGTAAGTCACAAATACAGATTTACAACAACAAAACCAAAAATCACGTCTACTCTAATGTAGCAAAAGTACTATCGCATGCACAAAGTATTGGTGTCAGTTCCTGTTGCAGAAGAACAGAAGTACTATTTGTCCTCGAGGACAGGCTTCACTGAAAGAATTTTTTTTTTATCAGTCACTCTCAGCACTAAAAATGAAATAAAGGACTTCACGGTGCAAAGTGGAATGCAATGTTAAGACACAAGCACTTGAACAGAAATATAAGATGAAGAAAGCATCACGCATGTCACTGCATGCTTTACCTATAAAAACCTTTGCCTTTCAGAGAATAGCATTTTATTATCCCCAATCATGTGGCCATGTATCAACATTATTGAATAATAACAAGAGACCATGGGAAGGGACCCCAGTCCCTTCACCAAAGCATGGTGGTTTCTTCAATTAAAGCCAGGGACTCATCTCAAACTCCCCGTTTTTAATACCCTGTTATAGATACTATACATTACAGAGCTTTACAAGGAAGAAGCTCTGAGATGCAGCACAAATTTTCCTATTTCTCTTGCTCTAAATTGACTGTCTTCCATTGCTTCATAACCTCTTTCAACAGCCTAAGCAAATGACTCCTCACCCCATCGTGACAAAATTAATTCTCTAGCCTAAGGCAAAGAAAAATGAACTACATTAGAAAACAGATCTCTAAAAAAAGCAACTGCCAAAATCAGCTTCTGCTATGATGTTTTCATAATTACTATTTTTTCCAGAACATATTTGTAATAGATGAATATGAACATGGCAAGCAGAAAAATAAAGTGAGAAAATAGTTCAAATTTTTACTAATGGAAAAATCTCTTAAAAAAAATAATTTGCTACACAACATTACATTACATTACAGAGTTTGCAGAAGAACCTATATACTAATATTTAACAAGCTGTGTGTTTTCATGAGAAAAATGTGTTTTATAACTTTGGGGGTTTTTTGGAGAAAAGCTAACTTAATGAACAGAGGAAGAAAACAAAGCCATCAACATGGTACAAAAGAGGTAACATTACTGAAACACAAAACATTTTATTCCCATTAACTACTTATTATCTTTGTTGCAAATGACTATCACAGAAAATACTATTTTAAAATAACCATATGAATCAGAAGCAAACCTAGTGAGATGTCCATCATGTACCTATGAACCTTTAAAGAATTAAAAAACAATATTGACAGTCATAAAACTGGAACTCAACAAAATCTCAGAATAACAAAGCAGAATAGTTGTTACAAAAATAAATCTCTAAATCCTCTTTAAAATTAAAAGACAAACAATATGCTCTATCATTTCAGCAAAACAGTAAAATACTCCTTGGGAAATCTTATACATTCTAAATTAAGTCTATGGACTTAATTTAGACCCGCATCTGCAGGTCCTGAGTGAACTGGCTGATGAAGTTGCTAAGCCACTATCCATCATATTTGAGAAGTTGTGGAAGTCTGGGGAAGTTCCCACTGACTGGAAAAGGGGAAACATAACCCCTATTTTTAAAAAGGGAAAAAAAGGAAGACTCTGGGAACTAGAGGCCAGTCAGTCTCACTGCTGTGCCTAACAAGATCATGGAGCAGATCCTCCCAGAAACTCTGCTACAGGACAAGGAAAACGAGGAGGTGACTGGTGACAGCCAACGCGGCTTCACTAAGGGCAAGTCATGCCTAAAAAATTTGGTGGCCTTCTACAACGGGGTTACAGTGTTGGTGGATAAGGGAAAAGCAACTGACATCATCTGCCTGGACTTGTGCAAAGTTCTCCAAGTGGAGAACAGTGACGAGTGCCGTCCCTCAGAGGTCAGTACTGGGACCAGCACTGTTTAACATCTTTGTTGGCAATGTGGACAGTGGGATTGGGTGCACCCTCAGCAAGTTTGCCAATGACACCAAGCTGAGTGGTGTGGTTGACATGCTGGAGGGAAGGGATGCCATCCAGATGACAGGCTTGAGAGGTAGGCATGTGCAAACCTCATGAAGTTCAATGAGGCCAAGTGCAAGGTCCTGCACATAGGTCAGGGCAATCCCAAGCACAAATACAGGCTGGGAGGAGAATGGATTGAGAGCAGCCCTGCAGGAAAGGACTTTGGGGTGTTGGTTGACAAGAAGCTCCACATGACTCAGCAATGTGCACTTGCAGCCCAGAAAGCCAACCATACCCTGGACTGCATCAAAAGAAGCATGAACAGCAGGTCGAGGGAGGAAATTCTCCCCTATAGTCCACTCCTGTGAGACCCCACCCAGAGTACTGCATTCTGTTCTGGGGCCCCCAACATAAGAAGGATGACATGGATCTGTTGGAGTGAGCTCAGAGGAGGGCCATAAAGATGATCAGAGGGCTGGAGCACCTCTCCTATGAAGACAGGCTGAGAGAGTTAGGGTCGCTCAGCCTGGAGAAGAGAAGGCTACGGGGAGACCTTATAGCAGCCTTCCAATACCTAAAGGGGGCCTACAGGAAAGCTGGAGAGGGACTTCTTACAAGGGCATGTGGTGACAGGACAAGGGTTAGTGGCTTTAAACTGAAAGAGGGTGGATTTAGATTAGATATAAGGAAGAAGTTCTTCACTGTGATGGTGGTGAGGCACTGGAACAGGTTGCCCAGAAAGGTTGTGGATGCCCCATCCTGTGAAGTGTTGAAGGCCAGAAGGCCAGGTTGGATAGGGCTTTCAGCAGCCTGGCCTAGTGGAAGGTGTCCCTGCTTACAGCAAGGGGGTTGGAACTAGATGATCTTGAAGGTTCCTTGCAACCCAAACTATTCTATGATTCTATGATCCTGGGGATTATTTTATTTTGTGTTTACATCTGAGGTCATGTACAGTTTTGCTGCAAGTTATTTTTCTTTAGAACCTATAAGGCTGTAGCACCTCAAACTTTCTGACCTTGAAATACAAATATGTATGTTCAAACACAGAAAATCTTCTGGCACCCACTTGAGTAAGATATCTAGTCAAACTATAGAAATTTAAATAGAACTTTCTAAATTCTTTCCTTTTGTGCTTTATCTACATAGAATAATCATGCTGTCTCTGTTCCAAGGTAACATATCAAACTTCATTTTGCTCTGTGTAAATCCCCTGACTACTCCAAAGTTTGCTTTTTCCTCCCCCCCGATTCTCTTTTTATAAGCCTTACTTTCTTTTTCAAGATAAAAACTTTAATCTCTCTTACGATTCCTACTGTATTATTGTGTTTGGATTCACAGTATCAGAAACACTGCCAGCCATCACTAATGAATCTACTGTTCTCAATAGGTAGAGCTCCAATACAAGTTAGAGGCGCAAAGCTGGATTCACCACATTATCACATCCACTGGGTCTGAGGAGAACCATCTCTTTTAATATCTGTGGGGCAATGGAGACCATCCCTTCCCTCTGGTGAGGTCTTTCTACATAAGCTTCAAGGTTCTCAGGAAAGTAGAAGAGAAGAAAATGGCTTTGTGCCACTGACACCTCTCCCTTCACACTGGACTTCCCCTCCAAGCCTCAGAATTCTAGTGGCATAAAGGAAACAGCATTTTCTATGGATTAAGGCACTGGAGATACAGAATAATTGCCATGGTATTTATAACCAAATGCGTCCAAAACAGTGAGGTATTTATCCCACACTTTTCATTAGCAGAGCAGTTCTAGCTTTCAGTTCAAGCACAAGAATGCAACCGGAAAACACAGGAATATTCCTAGTACCTTAAATAAGTAGCAAATAAAGGCTTTGAAATACTACTGGGAGAAATCGGTTTAATAAAGCAAATAGTTACAATTATTCCTTCAAATGTGGAGTTGAAAATAATTCTGGTGACCACCTAGCAACACAAAACCTATGAAAAGAAACTAATTTCAAAATAATTTCCTTCCTCTAATTTTAACAAGAAGAGCTAAAAAGACATGGCAAAACCAAACAGAGAAGTGTCACTTTCCCACATATTCTTACCTCCTAGATCTGAGTGGCTATGCTCCTGCCACAGAATGACTGACACATTATGCAAGTTGAAAGCAATTAGTGCAATCAAACACAAACTAAACAGATTACAGACTAGGAAACCAACAAGAAAAATGCTTTCCTAGCAAACATAACAACCCCCAAACAGCTCATTAGTGTATGACAAGAATATCCAAACTGTGGTCTGTAGAAAACTTGTGGTTCTTACACTGAAACTTTTCTTCGCAAATTTTGAAATGCGAACATTGCTCCACAGGCTGTGCAACACCTGCCTCACAGCTACTTGTGGTACTTTTGGCAGCTCCAGGAACAGGCTAAGGTAAGCCACAGTATCTCCAAGCAGCTCTCCTTGCCCTGCTGGCATATCAGCACATTGCAAGAAAGACAGCCAGCAGCTCTGGCTGCTCCGGTTGTATTCCACTTGCCACACTGCAGGGAGCTGAAGGAGAGGAAGAAATCCTTTAGCTCTTCCCCTTCACACCTACTTGGGCATCACCATGATAGCAAGGAGGAGAGAAAGGAGGTTGCTTTGCTGGTTCTTGCATTAATGCAGGCTAAACAAGCACCAGCACTGTTCTCGTTTGCTCTCGGCTGGCTGGCTTCCCATCTCCAGGGTTTACTGCTGTAAATAAGCAGATCCCAACCATATAGTTGCTTCTTCATCCTCCTGCAGCATCTTGTTGCAGATGTGGCCAAGAAGGAACCAAGGACCTAGTTACATTAATTCTATTCCTTCTATACACCCAACCTCTGCAAAGAAGTATTTGCAAAGGGAACTGCCAGCAGTTTCAAAATTAATTTCTCCAGCAGAACAATACAATGCTAATAAGGTGCCTTCCTCAAGTAATAGCTATGACTTACTGACCTTGCTAGAATATATGCTTAGCCTTCAGACTGAATGAATTATATCACTGGTGCCAAGCAAAAGGTATCACCAGAAGCTACAGTCAATACAAGACACCATTTGCTTACTTGCCAAAGGACAGTCTAGGAGTGCCCTGGCTTTGCATGTCATCCACGCTCAGCAGCCCTGCTCACAGGGATAACCCAGCAACAAGTCTGCAGTCAGGAAGTTTTCTTTTTCCAGATATACTGGGTGTAAATTCCCACATTTTGGTAGCAAGAGGACTGCAAGGGTGCCTCTGTGGGAGGGGGCTGTGGCTGCCCTGTGCCAGTCACATCAGGTTCCAGCAGGTTCCAGCAGGTTCCACAGCAGACCCGCCGCCAGCCAAAGCTGAGCCAAGAGGGGGAATCTGTGGTGCCCCTCAACCAATCAGTGGAGCTTGTGGCGCCTCTGGGACAACACACTTAAAAGGTGGTAAATGCCAGACAAAGGAACTATGACAGCATGGAGGAGCTGGTGACACGCCTGGATGGTCACCAGAGCTGAGGAAATGATTAAGGAGGAAGGAGCAGTGGAAGAGTGAGGAACAAGGAGCAAGAGAAACTGCCACACCCTGACCCCAACCTCTTGTGCCACCCCTCACCTCACCCAAGGGAGGAAGTGTAACCTGCAGCAACAATGAGGAAGGGGAGAGGTGTCTGTGGTGAAGGTGAGCCAGGGAAAGGGGAGGAAAAGGGTTTTCTTTAAGTGTTTCAGTGCTTGTCATTTGTGCTTCCCAATCAGTAATCAAACATTTAAAATTAAGACAGATTCCCTGAGTTCAGTTCATTTTGCCAACAACAGTAATTGATGAGTGATCTCCCTGTCTTTATTTTGATCCACAAGATTTCTGACTCCTGTTCATCCTGTTCCCCCCCCCCCGCCGGGAAAGAATGAGCGAGAAGCTGCGCAAGTGCTTTGCTCCTAGCTGGGGCCAACCCATCACACCAGGGCAGATGGTCAAGGACTATGTGATCATTTAATCTGCCCTATTCCATAGCAGCGTGCACAATCTCCATCACTAATGGAGTGGAACTGTAATTACACATTCTAGCTTGGAAGGCACCAAGGACATGAACAAAGCCTTCAGTCCTTCCCCCTTTCTTCCAGTGAACCACGGCAGCTATAGCTTTTTGGTTTTCAGCTATAGATCTCAAGTTTCAGACCAGGTGTCAAAAAGTGTTTGTACACTATAAGGTATGGGACAGACATTATGTAAACATTTCTACAGCCAGCAAAGTGTAATATGGTTACCTGTAACCAAAGAGGTTGGCCTTGCATGCAAAAGTAATTTCTTCCAGTTCCACATCCCAATTCACACCAACACATAGGTCTCAGCTTCTGTTGACAGAGCAGCGAAGGTCCAGTACTAGCATCTCTGACTAGTGAATGAGTTGCTGAGGGAGAATGACACTCCTGTACTCACCCCCAGCTGTAGTGTGCACAAGTGGAACATGCAAATTTATTTACCTCATGTTACAGCTATGTTTTGCTTTGCTTACAGAAATGACAACTGTTTAGACAGCATGAACCCCATTCTCAAACTACTTTAGATAATTCTGTACTCTTTTTCCAAATGCATATGCCACTTACTTTCTCTTCCAAAATGTTTCAGGTCTTGTCTATCTTGACCCATAACAATGAATCTCACTTAGAGGGTCTAAAACTTTTGCTTTTAATGTCTTCAGCTCAAAGCTTTCAAGCAAGGTCACCAGATTTTGCAAACTGTCATCATATCCCCTCACTTGGCTGCCTTACTTACCTTTGAAGACAAAAAAATTATAGCCAAGTCCTTTGCTCCAAGGGATCACAGCATCCATAAATAAAATTGCTGTTAGTATTCTCAAGTTTTACTTTTTCTTTAAAAAATCTGTATTACTTACGAGTCTACACAATACTCTAATCACACTGTGTTACCTTTTTCTGTTAAGGAATCAGTACCTTCAGAGCAGAAGAACTTTTTGCTTGCCCCAAAGGCCAGCAGGGACAGAGACAGCTCACAGAGGTCTATCTTGTAGATGTTATGCTGTGTCAGCACAAGCTCAGTTGGAGGGCTAAGATTTAGTTAACAGAAAAACAATGAATAGGTGAAAACAGAGGGGAAAAAACTGACTGAATTAATTTTGTTGTTGTTGTTGTTTGGCTTAATTTTAAGAAAACATCCATGAAAACTACTCAGAGTATTAAAAGGATTAGCCTGCAGAAATAATAATCTTGTTTTATTTATAGTCAGGGTCATGGGAAATCTGTCCTGATATATAAAAATAATACAGCTTCCCAGATTAGTTTTGGTAACAGAATTTGAAGAACAAACAGCTATGGGAAAGTTTAAATTCTCATCAAATACACCTGAGTGTCCTTGTTCAAAACCTTCTGTCACTCATTAAGCAGCAAGTTACAAAGGCAATTGTAAATGCTAGTGTACCCAGGACAAATTTTTGTGGTAACCTAGTGTTTACTAAGTACATGCATCTGTAGTGTTACAGACTAGAGTTTGTGACCATGGTTAATTATGGCATAATTAAGATATTATTTGAATAATTAGATTGGGGGATCAATAAAATTATTAAATGGATTAATAAAAAGCAATCACTAATTTTTTATTAAATATCCTATATGTAGAAGTCTGCTGCACATGGTATTGAATTAGTTGTATCCAGCAGCACTTCTTATCCCTAAAAAAAACATTGATGGCAAGATGATGCCTACCTCGTGTACTTACTACTGTTAGGTGCTTGCGTAACAAAATTCATCTTCTGTCACTTCTGCTTCACAGTCTAAAAAACCGTTTATTCCGAGTACTGCATTGACAAAGTACATTACCACAAACAAAGCAGTGTTGAACTAAGTCTGAACCCCAAGATAGTCATTGACCTTGAAGAAATTACTCTGCCTCTGATCAGTTTGTATTCTTCCATGCCCAGTCATTCACCCTGCTGCTACACTTGTGTAAGTGAAGCAGTTCTGTCCCCTATGGTATCATAACTGGAATGATAAGATCTTTGTTATTAATACAATTCTATCTGGACAGCCATGGTTTGTGACTTCAGACAATCTTTACAGAAATACTGCCAGACTTGAGTCATATATGTCTCAGAACACTTGATTATCCTCACAGAAACAGCACCTTACTGAAGAATCATTTTCATTCTTAATTTTTCTTTGATAAAGGTATGCTTTTGGTTTTATCCTTTCAGGAATATCAAACATAGAAGCTGAATCTTAACAGTAAATCCACATAGTGGCATATTCTCCAAGGCATCCAAGCTACAAGCTTACCATTTCTGGAAGCAGCTTTCTGCTAACCCTTGCACAACCTGGCAGACTGTGACCACAGCCTTGACCATAAGATACTAATTTAAAATAACAGTGGCAACATCAGCACATGTTCTAGGAGACCCTCATGTCCTAGACCACAAGCAAAAGGAATAAGGATACCTATATAATTCTGTAAAGCAGAATTTTTATATTCTCTGCAGCATATTCAATAATCCATTCCATTCTTGCTGCTCCCTGCAGGAGCTGAATAGACCCTAGGTGACAACACCAAGCTATACAAGACAAGCTCACTGTCACACAAAACAGGTGCCTACCGGCATTGAGGTGCCTCAGGAAGGAATCCCCTTTGTGCTGACTACCATAGGGCTCTTTTTTCTCTCCAGAAATACTGCAATTACCTTTGTCAACACTGCAGGTAGGTGAAATGTTGGTGTCAGGTGCCTGCCAGCTGGAACGTAGCCTGGAATGCAGCACCAACAGTCCCAACTGTTCTGTATCTCTTCCATCACATTCTCAAAGACACAAGCTTAGCCACAGCAAACTAACTTTTTTAGTAAAATACGTTCATTAACCATTATGAGAATCTACAGCAGCACTCAGGTAGCATATGGTCTTATAGCACCACACTGAGGTGTATTTTTTCTCATAGACATACACAAATACCTGCCTGCATACCTTATTTCTTTCATTATTAAGGTTTCTATCTACCCTTTATATCCCATTTCTGTTCCCACCTCCCATTTTTCTACCTTCATCAGGAATACAGATTTGTGTTAATGCCTTCATTTGACTGAATGTACATTGCTACTCAGCTCATGTATATGCTATTTACCTGTAGATTCTCAAATACATCATACGTATACTTAATTCAACAATGATAATTTGGATGTATAAGAAGTGCTATCCGGTATTTTCCTCCACTGGAGAAGAGTTAGCATGATGATAAAATTTCCATTTCTGTTTGCCACCAACTACAATCACTATTACTTCACTTCACCTGGAGTTAGCCAGATCCAGGGGTGTGGCATTGGGGTTTTTATTGGGGATGGGAGGGTGGGGGTGGTGTTATTTGAGGTTGGGGAAGGTTAGCTTTGTTTTATTTTTATTTGGTTGGGTTTTGTTTGCAGTATTTTTTTAGCTGAAGGAGGGATTTCATGATGGAATCTGATATTTCCTTGAAAAAAATGTGGTTACTTAAAGCATGTAGGTAAGTTCCATTTCCCTGAACAAAACAAAAGATGCACAAAGTGAAAACTATTCTGCGTACAGCACAAAGCCTATTTCGTGTAACTCTCTGCCCATTTCTATTGCTTATTTCTCTGGGTCACCAGATTCTCCATTTTACTTGATGTTTCTCTTCTTGCATGCAGAGGTCCACCAAAGTGCAATATTTAGCCTTTAACATTAGCAGTCCTCCCGAGATGAATGGAAGGAGTGCAATTCATAAAAGAACCACAGATTCCACAGCATATTTCAAAGCGAACATCAGGCTCTTGAACAGTAACTGCATTTGTTTCCTTGCCATCTAAGTAGCTGTAAGAAGTGTTGTTTTGCTTAGTAAAAGCACGCACTCAAAACCAAACCTCATCTTTTTAATATATATTATAGCAAACCTAAAAACTTATAATACTGAATATAGAATTATTAAGAAACTATTATATTATTTAAGCTAGAAGTTTCACAGTTGGCTTTTTTTTAGATGACTGCAATAAAAACCATGGACTTGTGAATCTTCAATAATTCAGAAGCTATATTAAAAGAAAAAATGTGCTGCATCTCAATAAGGTTATGGATGAATAGTGGTATTGGTACAATACCTGTTCACCTGGCATTCTGGCCAGGAACAGTACTTTCCAAGTTTTGACTCAAAAGCCTTCCTGGTAACTCTGCAAGTATCTGAACAATAGAACCTAAACCCACCTAAGGTGACAAAAGTTCTTATCACTTCAAGAGAAATATCCACATTAATCAATTATACATATTCTAAGCACACAAAGAGCAGAAGGGCTCACACAATTCATTGCTTCATTAGTCAGGCTGACAGATACCAGAGATAGTTTCGGGACCCGAAACTATCAGTTTCACATGAGACTGACACCAACCCTAAACATTAATGTTAATCAGTTGCTCCTCTTCACAGCTTTAGAAGTTCACACAAACTGCTTCTCTTCTACAATACCTATTTAGTCTTACTGGAAAGGGAGCCAGAGTAGCAAATGTTGCAATGCAAGTACCAATTAATTCGCTCTTCGTCACTCCTACTATCCAGTGACCTGAATTCCTAATTTCCATTACCACCTTTCCTATCTACCTTGATCATTTCTGTCCTTAGCACTGCTGAAGCACTATACAAAGCAAAGGACTTCTCTAGTTCTTGCAGTAGAGTAGGATAGTTCACTGAGCAACCTCTTATCATCTCCTGCTCTTCTGCCTCTCACGCCACAGGGTACTGCATGTATTTTCTGTCATCAGTGAAGTCAAAACTCCTCTTGCTGACACATAGAAAACTTCCTCAATTTCCAGAATTGACTAGAAATTACCTACAGAAGTAACTGCATTACAAAACAAGACAAAAACAATTAAGATGAATGCAAAGCCCCCTTCAACCTGGCCAACCTTTTAGGCAAGCATAAACCCAGCTAAGAACCCATGGCTGATTCCCACCAGCCCAACACCCCCTCTTCAGAGAGCCAAGACAGTGTGTTTGGGCTGTGTGGAGCTCCACACCCTCCCATGTGAATAGAGCAGAGGGGTAGGAGGCTGGAGTTGCCTTGTACAGAGCTGTCACATTACACTGCAAGACCACAAAATCAGGGCTGAGAAAAACTGCCCTCATTTGCCACAGCTCAGTAGCAGGCATTTTTTCCACCCAGGCCTCTTCAGCAACATACATTCCCAGTCTCACCTACCAAGACACACATAACCATTTCAGCTGGACAGATGCATAACTTCATCACATGCTTTTAAGACCAGAGGCTTAAGTATTACACAGTGTCAGTGTTGTCACTTCTCCCTCCAAGAAATATTGCTGTTGTCCCATGTATATATGTGTCATACTGTAACTGACTTCCTGTATTTCACCCGGCTCAAAAGCAGATAAACCAGCCACATTTCTTCTTTGAAAAAATTATTAGGAAGGATATCCAGTGGTGCACTGCAGCAAAGCAACAGCACCTTGTTATCTTGCATAGGTAGGTTTAGTTTTAAACATTAAAACCTAGGCCTTTAAAGAATAACATTTTGTGAAAGGTGGATCATGTAGGAACTCCAAATTTAGATTTCCTAATGAGGTGATCTGGGAAAACATTTGTCTTGCATTAATACAACCATGTCCAGCCTGATCTTCCTTTTTATAAATTGTTCTATATGTGTATAGAAAGGCTTTAGAAGAACATGCTTCTTTTTGCTTAAAGTAGTCTAAAAATATTACTTCTTAATGAGGATCTCATTTGCATAACAAATTCTCTGTGCAGTGTCAGAAACATCTTTAAATGAAGATGTCACGCTTACAGGAATTATTCTGCACGCAGTTGAGTTCTCACCAAACTTCACTTGTAACAAGTCCATTTCATTTTCATCATCATGTACTTTGACAGCAAGATAAGAGAATCATAGCTTTTCCCCGGCGAGAATCCTTTCCTCATATATTAATTCAAACAAAGGAATACCATCCAGTTGAGTTCATCCCTACCTTCCTGGCCAAATATTTGAAAGCAATCATTTACAAAGCTAACAGGTAGTATGTACCCATGTTTTCCACTGTAATTCTCACAGAAGTAAGTGCAACTATTAAGGAAAAATAATTACAAAACCACTACAGGCTTTTCTTCCCCCTATGCTGTAGATTCAGGGCTTCAAAATTGGAGAAAAATACCATGAATCTCTCATTTAAAAAACAAACAAACAACCAACAATAATAATAATTAAAAAAAAAACAAAAACAAAACCACAAAAAACCAAAACCCAACAACAAAAAAACCCACAAAACTTGCAATGTCTGCTTTGCAAATACTGAAGCCAATATTCTTCAGCTATTTACACAACACAGAGAAACCTAGATATATTCACTGAGAGAGACCTATGTACAAAGTCTTCCATGTTGAAAGAAAGCAAACTTAAGAGTTACTTCCTCCTCTGAGACATCCAGAAAACATTACATTCATCAGGAAAGCCTTGGCCCAGTCCAACAAAGCTGACAGCAGTGTGATTTCAGTCACAGGCTGAAAAACTTTCACTTCATAACCCCAAATTTAAAGATGTGTACTTTACAGCACACATCGTGCTTTTTTGGAAGTGTTAATTGTCATGGGAAGAAGGCACCCTTCTTCAGGTATTCAAACATCACTATATGCTTCTGACAGTCTCAAGGCCTGGCAGGTAGGTGGTGACATGAAGGGCAGGGAGCTTTCAGTCATGATTCCCTGGAAAAAAACGTCACTAGTTCTTCACATGATGTGACAAAAGCTTTATGGTAGAAATAAAGGACATTTCTTACTGTACCTGAAGCCTGAGAATACATGAGAGCCATGCATCAGAAAGCTCAGAACCTGTAAACTTGTTTTCTCTCCTCAGCCTGAAAACTTTGGGAATTAATGATGAAGTCATGAAGGAAACCTTAAATAGACTGTTTCCACCATCTCTCAGATTTTATCTGCTTCAGTTTCCCACTCAAATCTTACATTAGATTTTTTTTTCTTTTTCTTTCTCCACCTCCAAGCTTTTCCATTCTCTTACATAATACCGAATAAATATTTTATAGCCAAAGAGGATTTCTACCTGTTATGTAACTCACATTTTTGGGGGCAGCTTCCTATCTCATTTTTACTGATAGAGCCTTCAGTGAAACCAGAAGCTGTACTGATGCAAGCGAAAGAAGAGCATGCCTAAACTTAAACAAACAGCTATATTTATACTACATTAAAAATGCTAAATGGTATGAAATTTCATTTCATCAATATGCATATGGGGTTGAAAATATTGAGGAAAATATTAACGTAAGCATATAAACATCAACAAAACTATTGTCACATAATGAGGGACTGAGAGAGCAATTTAAGTGTGCCAAGCAGATGTATCGCAGCTAAACTGGAAAGAACAGTCATATTCTAATTCTGAAACACTTCAGGATACATGTATGTGCTTTGAATGCCCAGTTTCAGATGCTTCCCAGAGCCAGAGATTCTGAATAGCATCCTCTAAAAAGTGCTCTGAACAGAGCTCACAAAAACCTCAGATGAACTTTTCAAATTTTGGACCACAATTATCTGTCCAAAAGCTAAATGCTGTTTCTTTAGCTCTGACTGCGACTTCTAAAAAAAAAAAAAAAGAATTTCCACCTTTCTCTGGCCACCCACCTATTTGTTTACACAGAGTACACAGAGTAAACCCATTACAGAAATTATAATGCTGGATATAACAGGAAGATGCCTAGATTATAAAAAATGTTTATGCTCATCAATATACAACCAGGTCACCAGCAGTGGATGGCAAAAATTATGTGTAGCAGAGAGCCTGATGTTTCTAGGCAGTACAGCAGCAGCAGTTACAGAAACAGACCAAGCTGACTATTTTATCTCAGCAGGATATTTAGTTTCTACACTACAGTCTTCTTAAGAATAATAGTTATTTTAGATTTAAAAAATTAAAACATTAGTTGTAGTTATTTTCCCCCCATTTTAGTTAAGAATTAATAATACAGTGATGTATTCTTATCAGTAACATGCAGAAACAAAAAAATATTTCAAATACTGGCTTTAAGTTTGATGACAGGAATAATAACACAAAGGGTACAGGTGTTACACTGCCATCATCTCCTCTCATTACATGTCCTGAATGCGTAATATTTTAAGAAATGCAAAGAAGATTCCATAAAGCTATTAAGTTGTAATTGGATTTAATATAATCAGCTGCTTTCACTTGCAGTTTTCTGCTAGAAAACAGATTTATAGAAAAGAAACCTTGTGTTTACTCAGTTACTTGAATCGCTTCAAGGAGACCACATAACAATGAGAAAGGTCAAATTTCCTCCTTCCGCAGGGTGTTAAATAAATGGCAACACGGTGCAGTGCAAATTTTGTTTTTAAACGGGTACAGCATTCTGAGTTTTGCATTCTAAAAAAAAAAGAATAAGCTCTCTGTTCAGCACTAAGTGCTCTGCTTTACTACACACCATGAAAACAGGGTATCTGGGAACTTGGAGATTACCAACACAAAACACTATTAAGATGGTGCCAAAGAGATTTATAAACAGGGCAGGAGGGACCTTGAAATTTCTACTTTGACTCTTGCTTCCTTTAAAAGCTTTCCTTTCTCCAGCCACCCAAACCTGTGGTAGCACCATCGGATCAGCAGCAGACCCATCCCTGCCACCTCGCTCAGGATTCCGCAGGTGTCGAGGAGGGGACCCTGATCTGCAAAGGATTTTAAACAAAAGTCACCACAGTCAACAACGCAGCTGTCATATGCGAAAGAACCCGCAAGCGTGCTGCAGCGGCCAAAAAACAGGTCACATACACTACGCGTCTACATACGTATAATCAAGACATTAAAGACGCAGCGCCGTGTTGGTGGGTTTATCGATCCTTTAGGTCGCTCTGCAGCGCCCCACACCACGGGGAGGAGGGGAGACGCGCCCGCCACGCCGCGGTGCCCAGGGCGGGCTGCCGGAGCCGGCGGGAGCTGCCCCCTCCCGCGGGAGGCGGCGGGAGGCCGGGGCCCGCAGCGGGCAGCACCG
>JANZLQ010000037.1:3928683-3950837 GCA_026212715.1 Elanus axillaris
CTCCCCCCCCCCCCCCTTTTATTGGCCGTGGAAGTTTGGATTCTTTTCAGTTAGCAGGCAGAGGAATATGGGAGAATACATTTACATTTTTTAGAAACTTTTGGAAAATAAGTAAAGGACACTGGTTATAGCTCTTATGAGAATTTTAGGTCTTTAAATCTGTCTCATAGGTGTTCTGTTTTAGAGATGACTTACTTCCAAACATGTGGCACATTAGAGGGTTATTTAAAATGCTTATAAATCTAGAAGTGTGTAAAACTAGAAGCATTTACTAGAGCTAATGCAACTGTCATTTCAACAGACACTACCCACCACACAGTTGTGTCAGTAATTTTTTCTGACAGCTACTGTTTTCACTATAAGGTTTGTGAAAATGAGACAATTCTTGCTACGCTGCCCTCATGGCAAGGCAGTTGCCCTATTCTCTTAGCTTGTTATTGCTTTCCAACACAGAGGTAATCATACAGACATTTTACCATAACATTTTGTGGATTATCTGATAGAGAGAAATGGTGTTCATTCCTCCTCTTTGTTAGGCTTAGAGGTGTTTGGAAAACATTTACTGGAGAAAATTCTAATTCAATTTTCTAGGTAAGTCATTTATCCCTTGCTGTTCTTCTTGTGAGAGTTCAAATCTGAAAAAAAAAAAAAAAAACAACATTTTTCTTCTGGATATTGGCAAAACATACCTGCAGGGTCTGAATGTACCAGCAAAACTCTGGTCTTATTTTTCCCATGCATCACTGGGAGACAAAGTTAATTGGATAGCTGATCATTTACAATAGTTAGAGAGTGGACTTCAAGTAGTGTTAAGAATTCACAGTAAAACTTTATCTATATAATTCAAACTATTTCTCTTTGCTTTCATATTTGGAGACCTTGAGCAGATCCAAAGCTGAATCATTGCTAGAGTTCAGCTAAATTACAAGACTGTGACAATCAGTGATGCCATTTCAGTGATTTACACAGGCAATTCTTCTCCAGAAGAAATGGAGAGAGAAAAAGTGCTCCGTGATGAGCTCATAGCTCAGCAGAAGATTTTAATGGAAGGAAAAGAAAGAAAAAACAAGTCAGAGCCAGGAATATGCCCAGATGAATATGTAAATAAGAAATTTGTGGGCAGACATTTTCTCTGGATTTTTTGACAAGTAATTTTTGGCCTGTGAAAAGCCTGCCTAACAGCTACGTTCGGCAGGGCTGTGGGAGAGCTAGGAGATCAAAGCAGAGAGACTTTGCATTTAAAACCAGGAATGATGATTAACAGATACACAGAAGTCTTCAGAGCAAATTACAGAAAATGCCACTGAGCAACATAGTCAATGCTGTACATGAGGTATGACTAACAGCTTTATATTGCACCTTTTCTCATCCTCT
The DNA here is from genome assembly GCA_026212715.1 of Elanus axillaris. Lineage (NCBI taxonomy): Eukaryota > Metazoa > Chordata > Aves > Accipitriformes > Accipitridae > Elanus > Elanus axillaris. The sequence goes on from JANZLQ010000037.1 coordinate 3,930,058, forward strand.
ACACTGATATCTCCCTGCCTGAAGTTTAATCTCAGCAACTCTTCATTAAGTATTTCTTCCAAAGTTAAACAATTTCAAACCAAGTCTGCAAGAGCAGAATTTCTAACTATAGCAAAACAAACAAAAAAATCTTTTAGAGTACTTATCAGATAAAAGCACATGTTGCTTTTACTACACACATCATATAATAGCACACAGAGCTACTGTAATAATCAGGTGGTGGGAAATGCCCTGGATGAAGAAAGAGATGCATTGATTTTAGATGAAAGCCACTGGCACAGAGCATGGTTCTAGTCTGTTCTGAATTATGTATGTGTGCATTTCTTGATGAGCCTAAAAATAATGCATGCTTTAGACATTAATCCATTTTGAAAATTAGAATATGAACAAATGAATATAGAAATCTTAGATGTTCCTATCTTCAGTACTTACAGAAGGGGTTGTCCATATCACTTATCATGCAGTCATTTTTGAAGTAAATGGACTGCATTTTCTTGAGAAGTCAATCAAACTGCAGTTGATTGAAAACCTCAGTAAAGAGAATGTCATTCCTCCAAACAACATCCAGTTAGCAGAGGAACATTTTGCAGAAGTCAATGGGATTGGTAATAATATAGCCAACAAGCTGCAGGAAAAATTAAGTGTGTCTTGGGGAGTGCAGGAGTAGGAGAAAGAGGTCATAACTAAAACTAATTACTGTTTGAAGTTATATTTGATCAAGAGGCTAAGCTGGGAAAAATGTGAGAGCAGAGGTTTCAGAATATAAAACATCTCATTTTGAAATCAAAGTGAAAGATTTCTTTCCAGACAATTTAACATTTAATGTTAAATTTTTTTTATAATGTTATCTTTTAATTTCAGAATTCACCTGATCTTAAGAAAATCTGGAAAACATTTACTTTTAATTGAGCCAGCAAATATTTTAGGCTGAAAAGCAAAGCCTTGTAGATTGTTTTGCCAACAATTCTATAATTGCTGCTTCAGTTCAATTCTGGTTTTGTTTCTTGCAAAATATTTGGTTCAGCTACTGAGAATATGAAAGCAAACAAAATTTACCAACTTTAGGTCAGCAATAATTCATAGTGATTTTAGTCCAATGTGGAATGCAAGTGTGCTCCTCACAGCCGGGTAAAATCATCAGTCAAGATTCTTACAGTATAGATGCTTATTTGATTAACATAACACTGCCATTAGTTGGTACCTACGCTAGCAGGCATAGCTAAGAGGTATCTTTCAGGACTTAGGTGTGTTCACCTTCTCTAAGCTGAAAACAAAACTTCAGCAGTGATAATTAAGGCAAAGGACTTTCATTTTTAAGTACTGCTGTTCCTAAATGCTGGTAGTACTGAAAGGGCAAATAGTATGACTCCGCAGCTTCCTCTAGGAAAATCTGGGCAACTGATTCCCTGCCTTTGATGCCATCAACAGGAAACTCCCTCTAAGCTCTTACCTAGGCATACAGAAAAAGCATGGGCCAAGGAAATAGTTAAGAAAGAGACAGAAAAACAACCAAAATTGCTTTAAGTTTGCTTTGTATAGCAACTTCTGAGGTCTTCTCTTACAGTCTCCTCCCCTCCTCAACAATTAGCATTTGTACTTTGATTCCTTTGTGCATAGTTTGGAATGTTGAAAATAATTAATATTTTAGTGAGGATAAACGGTTATGCAGCTTGAAGTCTATTACTTACAGAAGAGGTATACCCCAGAGGGCAGCTGTTAAAACAAACATGCCTCCAACCCAAAGTGGAAGTACCACTTCCAAGGATGAGAAAGCAGCTCAGTCATTATTCATTTTTATTACAGTGGTACCCAGGCACTGCATAAATATTATTTCTGTCTCAGTAGTCTCTTGCTGAGCAAACCAACAGGATGCCAATTAGTGATCACTTTCTAATCTTATTTTTAGTTCTCTACTTTAAACATCTATTTACTGGTAAACTGACTAAAGTCTTATTACCTACTTGAATTGTCCAAACAACATTCAGCTGAAGCTGAATCAGCAGCTTGATTGTGAACTGATAAACAGATAGATACAAATAAAATAAAGGTGCCTTGTTAGTAAGCTGTTAGCTTGCGGTTTTTTCCTTCCTTGAAATTTTATGAAATAGTGTGAAATTCAGTCTTTGTATGACTTTATACCAGCTTAATTTATATTAATTCTTAAAGGCAGTCATTATAAGCATACTGAAAACAAAAGAAAGCCATTAGGGAAAAATAAGTTTTCCAAAAATTTAAACATTATTTTATGCAGCCAAGGCACCCCACTAATTTCAACTCATAAGAGCTAGATGATATTTATTCTTACTGTTATTACCTTTGTAAAATACAAAAAGCCAAACAAATAAGAAAAACAGAAATCTATGCACACATATATGAATGTATGTGTCCACATGCAAAGAATAAATATGCACTGTATTTCTATAGTGTCTAGGCCAGATCAAATTTTTAATTATCATTCTGTATATGTAAATGTGAAGCACATTAGCAAGATGCAAAAAAGACATACAATCTCATACAATACAAAATATTGAAATGTCAAGAAAGTGTAATGCATTTCTAATTTTCACAGTCATTTCTACTATGTTTCTGTGTTCTATTCAGTAGTCAGATATGAAATGACATTTTTCAGAGAAATACTTAGCCCCTAAAACAAACAGAAAGAAGAAAACATTCCTTTTGTGACCCAAGATACAGAAAACAGAAAGACTGTTTGCACTGGGTGGTAATTAAATGATACTGAGGACAGCATGTGTGTGTTTATGTACATGCACACATTTACCATTTACTCTGAGTTGTAATTAAATGATGTTGTGTTTGTATGCACACACACTTATCTTTGCCAAATCAAAGCGCACAGAAAACCAGATCAAACAGTACAGAAAAATCAGCTAAGAGAAAGATAGAATGCATCAGTTTTTTAGCTTTCTTAAATCATTGGTGTATGAAATGTTACTAATTAATATATGGTAACTCTTCAAAAAGCACAGCCCTGTCCTGGCAAGTGCAATTCATAAGGCTTTTGACTTGTTTGAATACATTTATAAAGGTTTCATTTTGCTCATACAAGTAATTACTCTTCTCATTCACACCATTTACTTTAAAACTTGCCATTTCTAAATTTTACCACGACACTGTGAAAGATTTTGAATCATTGACATGGGGTTAACAATGTGACTAGAGCAATACTAAACAAAACTAAGGTTACAATCTTTGCTAAAAGTTATCCACAGATTTGTAACAATCTCTAAAGCTATGCTAAGTTTGTACTGGTTGCACTTCAGAGCCAGTTACACTTACTCAGCATAAAATTAATTTTATAGTTAACACGCACAACCAAGTGACTCCATGGAGAATTCTTGTGTCTATGTTCAAAAGCATTTATTTATACAGCAATGAAATGTCTCTATAATTACATTTATAAATGTTTATAGCTCATCTTTCAAAACAGCTAAATAAAGAGGAATTTAACTGAAAATCAAAGGTACTTAATGCATACTGAAAAAGCAGAAATTGAAAGGACTGTTTATTTTTTATAAGAGGTGTTAAGGAAGGAGAAACAGGCTGTCCATCTGAATGGAGTTAGAGATTAGATTACCATTAGAATGAAGATGTATGGACAATTTTTAGGTTTTATGTTCAATAGCTTAGACACATATTATATTCAGCCTTAATTGCTGTGTTTCTACCCTACTATTCTTGAATATCTGTTTTCTTCTCTGCTTCTATATAGGAACTGCAAAAGGTCACATCATCAGTAGGGAAGGTAAAAGAATAACATACTGATGTTTCCTCAAGGACATTTGAAATTAAAATGTGTTTTTTGACACACAGTACTAATGTCTCTGCTTAGCAGTATTACTCTCCTTGATAAAAGTGCTTATTTTCAGGTGAGTATTTTGCCTATTGTATATTTTATGCACTAATTATCTGAAGATTAAAATTTATTCATATTATTTTTAATTACTCTAATGTAATAGCATGGCAGTAGATTTTTAATTTATACTGCATAGTCACCTTCTGTTGGTCCATTGATGGCTATGTGAGAAAGTTCATAAACTATCAGATTAGCAAAACACTTCTGCTGAAATAAACCACTGAATTATCAGAAATGCAAAAGCCAATAAGCAGTAAGGAAACATTCCAAGTGTGAGCACGCCCATTTGATTCAAATACAGTTATGAATTTGCCTTTATCTGCATGCTGCCTACAGTCTACAGAACACTACAGAAATGGAAAACCATACCTGAAGTAAGTCTAGACATGCAGACAGCATAGTGGATGCAATACACAGATTTCAGATCTGTTTGCCATTTTCTCCACAGAGGACTCATGCAGTTGCCCATCTTGAGTTCCACAGGGGAACAAACCAACACACAAAACCTGTAGATAAACCACTACCACTCTCTGCTTCTGTGTGGTTTTTTTGTGGAGTTCGAAGCATGATGGCCAGTGAAGGTTTTGCCTTATCAACTGCCTCTTACTCCTATTCTCCTCAGAATGTATATTAACAATTCAATACAAAGATCTTCAGATGTTTTCAACATCCATGGCCTTTCTTTTTTTTATCCAATACTTGAACTAATTGGGCTAACTTCTGTCTGAGCTGAGATTTAAAACCCCAGCTTTTTCACTCCTACCACAAACTCTCTCCTGGTCAAGCATTTCCTTTGCTTTCCCTCGCTCAGTTGCCTTAGGTAACAATACTGTACTGTAAGCTCCTGTGGTCTACTCAATCCTAACTTTCTAAATGCTAATTTTCTTCCAATATCCAATATTGCAAGACAGGGGAAGTAAAGCTGGATTCTGAAAATGCAGTCACTAAACACACTAGTTTGGACCTGAGAGTCCAAGTTCATAATCAGTCAAGGATTTCCCTGCATTCTCTTTTGAAAGAGCCTTGGGAATATAATTCTTTTCCTATGCCTTCATCCACTTCACACAGTTATTAGACCCGAAACTTTTCACAGTGAAAACACACACCATACACTGAACTTTGCTGTCAGTAGAGATACATCTCATATTTGTAGCACAACATTACACAAAAATCAGCCATGTTGTTCTAAATAACTAGTTCAGATGGCATTCACTTCACTGTCCAGAGAACAGAGATTATAGAATACCCTAATCTGGGACTACCTAATTTTATAACCTTGCTGTTCCTTAAAAAGTCTTTCATGTATATCAAGTATTTTTTAAAATTAGCCTACAAGCAAAGTTGAATCTTCTTAAGTCTACAATTAGAATTATTGTTTGGAGGGTTTATTCTAACCCCAGTTTCTACTCACCATAACTATGCTGGATTTCAATATAACATAGCTGACAATAATGCCTTATTCACGGTGCTTTGATATTAAGTTTGAGCTTATCTAACAGGACGTGGATTTAATTCCTAGAGGAAAGATCTCTTTCCAAAAAAAAAAAACAAACCAACAAAACCAAACAGAAAAATGCTGAATACTACTACTTGATTTGTGTAATCTGTTCTAGTAAAATGGTACCACAGAGCATATCAAAGCTTAAACTTAGTATGTACTTTCTTCATTTTCAGCCACTTTTCTCAAGTTCATTAAACAATTCTTTGTCTGTAAACCTGCTGGCAACTGGATACTCCACTTTCTACGCACTTCCTGCCCCAGGGAGTTTAAATGCTATTTTACACTCTCAATTGAACATTAAAAGGGCAATGTTACTCACTAGCAATTTCATGTGTCTGTATTAATGCTGACTACTCTAGCAGAGAACTGGCTTCCAAAGCAGCCCCAGAATTCTCTTGCAGACATTACTACCAAGAAACTGAAAAAATCCTAATCAGGTTACTCCTTCCAAAAATGAGGAAGTAGGCAAAAGAAAAACTGGGGGGTTGTTTCTTTTTAAAGTAACATTTGGAGTATTTTTTACTTTTTTCTGCACAAGTATGAAGGATTTTACTTTTTTTAAAGGGAGACTCAAAAATTAAACAAAAGCTCATTTTGTAGTATTATCTGACTCCAGGAACCACAACTTGTAAGGAAACTATCAAATATCATGGAGATGATGCACAGAAAAATTTGTGCCAGAAACAGAAAATTAAATTAATTAATTTAATAATCTGTCTGTATCATCACAGCCAAATACTCATCTGTAAAAAGCATACCCTTTTGGTGCCCCACTTGCTACAGAGTTCTAGCACGATCCTCATTGAAGCTGGTGTCTTCTAAGATTAAATCTTCAGCTTGAGCCTTCCTTACTATTTATAGTTGGACAGGGTTTCACAAATATTTATAGATAGGAAGCACTTCACAGAAGTTCCTTGTAACTCCTAGTTCTACACACATGAAGTTATTTGTCCTTCAGAAAGCTGAGATATTATTATGTGTATTAATAATAATCATCTAAAGTATATTTTTAATGTATGTTGTATTTAAAAATAAGCCTTTACCTTATAATGATCTCAAACAGCTATTCATATAAACAACAAATAATGTTTTGGTTTTCCTATGAATACACCAAAGATTACCACAGCTGGACTAATTTGTGAAGAACTTCAATTCCTACCCACCCTCGTAGTGCTAAAAAACATCTTGGATAACAAATTGGGAAAAAAAAAAGAGAAAAAAACCCCACAACTTTGAAATATTCTCAGTTTTTCAGAACAAAGATATTTTGACCACTGTTACCATACCTTTGAACCTCTACGATCCTGCTGTGTAAGAAGGAGAAAAGTGAATATGAAAAGATGCCATCAGTCCCATGAGACCGTCATAGACACGCAGTAGCTGATATATGAACGCAGCTGCGGGAAACCTGCTTCCACCTTCAGGAAGAATTTGGAATGAAAATATAAATTGCTCTGAGTTGACAGATAAATTTTTTCCTTCCTTATCAATCTTACTCTCATATTCCTATGCATACGCTTCTATATACACTTCCATGTTCACTTGTCAGTCATCTCAAACAGAAAGGAAGTATCTAGGAAAAAGCCACAGTAGTGGATTGCAGGCGGAGAGAACTTAAAACCAAGCTTCCAGGTCATCACTGCCTCTGCAAGTTGATTACTCAACTCCCAACTAATCTGCTGCACAATGCAATTTGATTTCAATTTCCCAAGGAGGTGGAGGAAGGGAGAGAGGAGAATATATCCAGCTGATGAAGCCCTGCTTAGGTTAAAATCTGTTGAAAGCTCTCTGCAGAGAAATGTGCAGAAGGGATTGCAGAGGAAATAATGACTGTTCATGTTTCCCCATGAAACCTTTTCCTTTATTTAGTTAAGAAAAATATTTAATAATCATTATCATTTTGTTAAACTTTACTCACAATATCCTCTAATGCATACCAAAATCCTATCTCAGAAAAATCGATTTTTTTCTAATAGGCATAGAATGTGATTCAGTTTCTTGGATTTTTTTCTTCTTAATCAAGAATTGTAACATTTTAGTAATTAAAATTAGTAGTGGTACTTGATATATAGCTTTAAAAATATTTTTTCTTCTCCTGCAGGCAAGATTTAAATGCCTCTGGCACCATCACAGGACCAAATAATTAAAGAATTTTTTTGCCACGCTACCTTAACAGCTCCTGAACATTTCATTAAAAACACTGAACTTATTTTCAGTGTTTTGAAGAGGAAGCTTGACTGAGACTTATGTTTTGCAAAACTGGTTTACTTCATTACTTGTACATTTCAACATTAGAACATCAAACACTTCATCAGTTTACTTCCAATCTAATCTGTCATTTCCACAGCAATATCCTATTGAAAGTTACTCAGTCTGCATATTTGACAAAGACCAGCTCATTAGTTTCTTATCTACCAACCTGCTTAATTGCATCACATAGTATAATTTCATTAATTTCAACAGAATTTTTATGTCATTCTACAGACTCATTTTCCTATTTTGATCCTGGTTTTAACAGATATATTGATCCTTGCTACAGAAACTGCCATCTACACAGTATGAAGTTCAAAAGAGATAAAGCTCATTTTGTACATCTTAAAGTACCAAATGCAGCACATGAAGTAAGAGAACATTATGACATTAACCATGATTTGTACCAGTTTGCCTTTGAATCAGATCAAAATGGCACTTCTTCAAAGCTATACCTGCTCTAATCAAATACAATGTAAAGCAGCAAGGGACTTTCACTCAAATATTTAGAGAGGCATGTTTTTAATTATACAATTGAAATATTTCAACTTTATTACACTGGGGAGATTTACATGAGCTTATTATGACTTTATAGACTTGATCTGGTTTATATTATGAAACTCCTTTATAACTTCCTATGTAAAGATCCAGATTAGAATTTCTTTAATCAGCTCAAAGGTGTAACACTTGAATTAACCATTCTTACACTGTGCTTTTCCTGATAGGGACATAACGCACACACACATATAGGTGCACAGATTTGCTCAACAGAAAAACAGTGAAATAAACAAAGCAAAGGCAGTGTACTCTAGCACTGTGACTGATAGGCAGTTAGCACTAGGTGTGGCTTGGGCTGTACAGACTTAAAGAGTCCCAGTACTTCAAAGACTTATTTTTGAAAGTGGTCTTTCACTTGCCATATATATATATATATCCACTTGCCACATATAAATGTCTGCCAAATCACAATGGTAATTCTGTTTCATTAAAACATCAGAACATTGTTCGGTCAAAACTTCACTTTATCAAAAGTCCAGCTACTCACTACTTACCTACTTCACCCAGATTTCCACTGGAAAGAAAAAGTTTAAAAAGTATCCTAGCTGTGCAGGTTACTCTCATAACTAATACACTGAAATGCATTTGGGGAATCCTGGGTCTGATTAATTTTGAGTGAGCTGAGATGTGAAAGTTGTGCTGTCAATCAGAGCAGGAACTTGGGGCAGGTTTTTCAAAACCCAAGTCTATACCTCAGAATCCCTGACAAGGGAGTGACACACTGAAGTTTCCATCCCAAAGGAAATATAAGTTTTATAACCTCCACACTCCTACAAATGAAAAAACTGTCTGGTTAGCTGTGTATCTCCATGTTATAAGAAAGCAAGATGCATTGTATTTGCATTATTTTAGCCTGATTGAGAGACACTTTTTAAGTATCGCTGCCTGATCAATCCAGCCAGCTGTCACAACTGGTAACATTATGTGGACCCTTTTCAGAGACAATATGACTAAAAATAGCTGTCAATAAATAGGATCCCTGTAGAATAGCTTCAAAAGTGACTAATACTTTGAAAAATTGAAATGGTTAACTAGATTTCAAGTTAAGAAAATAAGTGCTAAATATTTTCTGAGAAAATAAGCCTTTATAAGAAGTCTTATGTAGGTAACTCCAAAACTGAGAACCAAAATGGCCTTTACACATATTTGAAAACTCCTTGACAGAGTGCTAACTGGGGTACTGGATCTAGAAGCCCATGCTTTGAATTCCTAAGTACAGACTGCTTCACTGAGGTCATGAGGAAAATCCTCGTTGTATTAGTTTTACTGAGAAACTGAAAATTCACTAGATAATGCAAGTCCTACTGTTACAAAGGCAGCAGTTATCATTAAGTATGATCAATTTGCAAACACCAAAAGAACACAATTTTTGGAATATCACAACACAATTACCCTCTAATATTTTAATGTCTGATAGTTCTCTAAGTTAATTGGTTAGTGCACAATGTCAGAAAATTTATTGAAAATATTATGCCACAAAGGCTTACAGCATACCATTTTCCCATGAAGAAAACCATCCTTCTCCCAGGTCTGTCTGTGTAGATACAGCCCCCTAATTCAACAAAGCACTTAGGCCTCATGTTTAATGCTTTACTTCAGCAGAATTCAAATGCACATTTAAGTGCTTTTTTGAACAAGGAGGGATTTAGGCATATGCTTAAGTACTTCACTGAACTGGGACCATGCTACTATATATAGGAAGCTTTTTGTTCCGGTTTTAGCGTTCAACACTTACAGTCATCCCATGGCTTTTCCTTCTGTATACCTTCCCCTCACACAGCAAAGCTTTTAGGGCTACAATTTTCTTCCAGAAGTCATAGTTTTAAAACCAGAATGGATATCATAAGCTCCTCCAGTCTCATATTTCTTTCACCGTATTTACACAGAAATATGCAAAAAAAAATTAGGCTGAATCATAGGAAAGTTATGAAGCCAGAAGTCATATAAAATAATGGGTTAAAAAAGCCTTTCCCCCCTGAACTGAAAAAAAGCATTCACATAGGAACTAAACACTAAGATATGCACCCGTAAGTGTTCATTTCAACTTCTGCAAGCATCCTTCAGTATGCAATACTCTGTTTCACAGACAAAGAAATTCAGGCAGGGTCATGTCTGAAGCAGAATTTTATTCAACTTGAAAAGACATCAGTGCTGCACACCTATTGCTGCTGCAGAGAGGCAGACTGCTAACAGGACTGCATGGCGTTGTGAGAAGACAAAAATACTTCCAGATGACTCCCATTTCAACAGCAGTACCTCTTTATTTTCATTTCGAAGAATATCTCTCTTCATTGCAGAGGGATCTGAACCTATCGGCTCATCTTTCAGTGATAATGAACATAGTTTCACAAATCCTTGTTTTGATTAACAATCTCTTTTCACAGATATTGATATAAAAAAATTCCACATCTCCCTAAAAATCTCTAAATATTATATCTGTTTTATTAACAATACCAGTGATCCACTGTTGTTCTATTATAGATTTTATGTCCCTCACAAATATATACATAGGGCTTCTATTTTTTATATTTATACACATATCATCCAAAGACAGTGCTGTGCTTCTGGGATGCTTGAAAATCTAGTTGGATAAAACTGGTAGGTTTAATTGACAACGCTCTGTTAAAACAGCTGTAAAAGGCATGTTTCCATCCAAATCAATATCAAAGACTGTTTAAGATTTCAAATGGTTTAAGGGGAAAGGATTCATCTACATATTTTTTGAGGCTGGAAAGAGAACGCTAAAATGAAAGAGGAGAGGCAGGCAGTAAAAGACAAAGAAAGAGAAGGAATGATGAAAACAGCCAGCTCCTCAGTGGTGTGTAACAGCAAAGGCTGCGGCATCGGACATGCCTGTGCACTGATGGAGGGAAGCTGGGAGGGAAGGCTGAGCACTGCTGCTGTTTCGTTTGATGCAGAGCCCATGCTGCACAGCAGTAATAGCTACTGCATAGCCCACCTCCCAGTTCCCTTCCCAAGGAAATCCACCACTGAGCTTTTGCTATGGAAAGCTGGCAAAGAGAAACTCACTTTGCCTGATTCTTCCTGTGCTCAGGGGAACAGGGTCTTACACATCCTTGTAAATACTTGTACATAAACAGCATCAAAGAAGACTCCATCATCCACTTCTCCTGTAACTCATGACTTTCAATTCTGGCTACCTAGATGCATTGGAAGGGGGAAAATTATCCCCCAAAAGCACATTATTTCATCAGAGCACTCTAACAATGTAGCCCAAAGCCACGAAAATCAATGACAGAAACTTTTCATCATTTTCAGGAGGTACTGAATCAGACTCCAATAATCTTCAGTTGAATTATTAATTGTAACTGGTAAGCCATTATGATGGGAAGATCTCTCTTAGTCACCAATTTAGAATGCAATTTTCAAAAACATCCAACTTATAGAGGCACAAATCCCATTGACAGGCCAACAGGACTTAAAATTCCATTTGGCTTCCATTCCTCCCCTATTTAAAAATCCTGCCCTTAATACATTAAATATTTCTACCGCGTTATCTATAACTTATTTGACAATCAGGCCATAAATGTTACTTGGAAGTGGTCTCTTGACAAGAATGCAACACTTAGTGCCAAGCTTACAAATGTGACATTCCCTCCCTAGAGCAGGATGAAATTTTAACTGAAAGGATATTCTGTTCTAGGCAGGTCTTCTACTTGAAATGCACTGGTTCTCAGAATGGTGTCTGGAAGAAGAACACCAAAAAACCTGATGTTTTCACACAGAGAAGAGACTGGGTGTTTGCGTATATGTAGAACCTACCACATTTCACTTCTCTTTAAGTGACTTTAATACTCTTTTTGAATAACATTAGAAATATCTTGCAGATACAAACAATGCTTTGTACTTAGAACAGCATTTTCTATCCAAAGTTCTTAGTAGCTTTACAAGTAGTGATGAATTAACCCTTGAAACATGCAGGTTAGGTGCATATCATAGCAGTTTAATTATTAATCTGAAACAACAGCCCAGCAAAGGCAAGTAACTTGCATGAAGGCAGAAAATGTCCCCTAACAAAGCAAGTAAAATCACACAGAGTCTTAGCTCCCCCATGCCATGCCCTAGCCATCACATACATGCATTTTTTTGATCTTTTCATGCTGCTCTCTTGAGGAGGAAACATGGTATATTATTAAGGTGAAGCTGTGCTAACAAGATAAAGGCATGAACATGGAAAAGGCTACTAACACAGCAGTTGGATTTTATTCTGATTTAATAGGAAAGCATTGGCTGGGATTTTAAGGGCAGCAATAGAAGAGAATTCACTAGCATACTGAAAGATGTGAAAGCAGCACAAAAAAAAAAAAAAAAAAGTGGAATTCAGGGCAGCAACTTCAGCAAACTCAGCCAAATGGTTTGTAACATCACTTGAAGAGATGATCAAGGAGTTCAGGAAAACTGATAGTTATCAACAAAGCCTGTATAAAATAGTGCAACAGATTATCTCAGTGTAGAGGGAATATAGGAAGCATTGTAAGAGACTATTACTGTTACACTCAGAGCCTTTAAAGGCTTTGACAATCAGAAGAGATTGTACAAAAGGGGGAAACGAGCATTTAACAATGAACAAGTAGAAAAGAATGGCACAAACATATCAGGTATGATCCAGATGAGCCAACACACAAAAGGATCAACAACTAATAAGGGACATTAAAAGGCAATAGGAAAATGATCTATAAATACAGCAGAAGTAAGTGGGAGACAAAGATAAGCAGAGGTTCTAGAATTTAATGGGAAAGGACAGAAAAAACCAGACGGTTAAAGGAAAGCTGAAGTGCTCAGTACCTCCTTCATACTCTTTTAATGTTTCCATCTAAAGGATAATGAAAAGAAAAAAAATTTCTGAAGTGATTTTTACCAAGAAGACAGGACTACAGGCCTGAAGAAAAAGGAATAGACTAAAAAATATCAAAAGAAGCCTACACTCAGTTTGATACAGAATGATGAAGTTCACTGCAGAGTACTTAAGGAATTACCTAAAGCCATCCCCAAACATTAGCTATTATATTCAATAATGCACGAAGGAAGGGTAAAGTTCCCAAAGGACTGTGGAGAGGCAAAAATAGTATGCAACTTCAGAAGGAGAAGCAAGTCAGAGTCTAGAAACTGCAAACCAATCCACCTCCCTTTTATATTGAGGAAGATGCCGAAACAAGTTAAATCATCAAGATTAAGTGCCTGAAAATAATCAAAACATCAAACCAATAAAACTTCCTTTTTGGTATGGTAACCAGACTACTAAAGAAGGAAAACCCAGTAATAGGCAATTTATACTGGCTACAGTAAGGCTTTCAGTAACTGTCCAACATGATACTTTCATGGGACAGTAGGACTGATATGAAATCACAGCTTAGCAGGGGATTGATATGAAATTGCAGGTTAGTGGGTACACAGTTTCTTAAAAAACAAACAAACTGCCACTCAAATGAAAAGTGATTACTAAAACCCACTGTCAATGGAATACAGTTTCACATGGCACACTGCAAGAATATGTGTCACAGCTGGCGGATACATTAACAAATTTCAGTAGAGAAAAATGTTTGAGAAGTAAGCAGGTAGGGTTCATATCTCTTTCAGTCCACAAGCCAATAAGATCAAAATTCAAAATAAAACTTGATATACTGAAGAACTTGTTGAAAAAGAAACTGCAAGCAGAGCAAGCGCAAATCTAGAAATCAAGTAAAAATACAAAATAGAGATAAGCTGAGTTCTGCTGGAAGGGATCTGGAAGCCATTGTAGACTATAAGTAACAAAATGGAATTTTTAAAAAAGGCATATGTCATGCCAGGATGTGTAACAGGAGTGCAAAGTGCAGCACATAAAGTAACCTTTCCATTTTTCTCTACTGTCCAGAAACTTGCAAAACCTGAGTCAAAAAAAGGAAGGAAAAAAAACAAAACCAAAAACAACGCGTAAGAAAATTCACAGTAAATGCAACTCTGTCTTGTCATCTTATTTAGCTAGGGAGCAATAAATGTTAGCAGTGCCAAGAAAAAATATGACAGGAACACTGTTGGGTCAGACAAAAAGCAACATAACACTGTTTCTTCTGGAGGAAACAAACCTATTAACACTAACCCTCACAGACCATAATGGCATTTTTTGTTTCTACTGCTCTCAAATTCTTTAGCAGTTGTCACAGAATCAGCAAGGCTACACTGTATAACATTAATTTTTCAGAGTATTTAACCTTTCAAGAAGAATCATTCTACTTCTCCCAGAATGATTCTTGTGTCATTTTCATGTTTAACCAAAAATGGGCCTAGTTTTTGTCAGGGCTTTTGGACACTTGGTACTTAATGTAATTAAGAAAAACCCAATAACATGTAATCGATCTTTTCCAGATAAAGTTTTGACATTTTGTCTTCATGTAATTACTTTCCACTATTTATAGGCCAAAACTCATGCCATTCTTCTACTTTTAGTCCACAAAAACTGATTTAAAGCTAGTAAAATACTTCACACATTAGAAAAAATGCTGGTGAACATGTAGATTTTGTAGAACAAAACAATGCAGTAAAACTGCATTTGAACTTAAGACTACAAGTTCAATGCAGCAACACATTTGTATATGCACCTAATATTGCCACCAATAAATTTTTCTTATGTAAGTTTATTCTCAAAACTACAATTTTGCTTTTACTGTGATTGTAGGCCAGCACCTAAAAATGCACAGATCAATTTCCTGAGGTGACAAAGAATCAAAATCTTATTTTTTTAACAAACTGAATTTACCTTAAGCTTCACCAATTGCTATGAACAGAATTGTAAAGAAATCTGATGATACCAAAAGAATGTTTTCCTGCTCTTGATTATCATAAATCTCCTCATTTAATACTGCTGCTTAAAAACATTTCAAGACACCTATTAGAATACTTTCTAGGGACCTATCCACCTATTGGGAGTTTCCAGTTTTGATTACAGTGAACATTCCCTGAAAAAAAATTCCTATTATTTCAATCCTATTACATATTATTAACCTGTTTATATAATAACGATATAACAAAAAGGTTTAAAATACCAAGAAAATACTTGCATCACAAAAATGCTGGATAGCTAATATATGGACCTATTTTGTATGTTCTGCTGAATGCAATCACACCTTCCATGATGGAAGATTTCCCATTACTGGGAGTAACTTCCACTGATGAAGAACTACTATTCAATAAGCAGGATAGAACATATATGATCACCAAATATATTCAAGGTGACACTGTGACTTTTGCACAATAAAGCTACCCAGAGGCTTGGAAAGTATCTCCTGCTTATAATGAGATATCAAAAGGAATACGCTAGGTGTTAGCCTCACTGTTAACCACCAAGAAAAACCTCCTCTTCATCAGAAAACTGCTGAATCCTAAGGCATTTTAAGAAGAGATGCATATAATATGGAGTGGACTTGAGCAGCTGCAATATTTTTAAGCAATCTTCATCCCTGCTGGATGATTTTATATTAGATGTACTTTTCATGAAGTTCAAATTAAGTTATTTTAGGCATGTTAATAAATAAATTAGGCTAAAGATAATTCCCCAAACAGTATGGAATTAATGACTTATTAATATTAGAAATATAAATGCTGAACAGAGACAGCTTCTGGGCTTCATACTGCACAAGGTTTTTCAAAACTTGAAATGCACATCCAAGGTCAAACAGCTGTGAAGCTTGGTGGGTGTTAGAGGGAAACATGATTCAGTCTTGCAGCTCCAAATCCTGTCCCTTCAACAATTAAAATCAATCCTTCCTTGATGAATTTGCAAGCCCATGTGATGGCTTCCATATATACATACAATGCACACATAATCAGACTGCTACATACAGGCAGAACAAAGTACCTCCTTCACAAGAAGCACCAATGATAGAAAGCAGTTTTGGTTCTGAAAAACCCAGTGCTACTACTTTTTAAAGGCGTTCCACTAGACAATTAATAAATTAATTGTGCAAACAAAGATTCTTGTATTATAACTGCACTACCTAGTACATAATATCACTGCTGCTGCTCTTTCATAGATGTTCAGAAATTGCATGACAATGTTGCCTTCACAAGTATTTGGCACTCCAAATATGGCAGCTTCTGGAAGCTAAGCAATTCTCAGGTCATATGGCCTTGAAATAGGCGTGATGGGAAGACTAAAATCTGCCAGCAATGTGAGGCCTTTAGATCAGAGGAGAGAAACAGCTGAAAGAAGATAAATAAGCTTCCACAAGATAATTCCTATTGAGGCTGTAAGGGCGTTGACCTAAGCATTCAAACTGAAGACACTCTGGCTTTTCAGAAACAATGTCTTTTACTACACACTTAAAGGTATGCAATGAAGCCTTCAAAATACACTTCCTATTGTACATGTTACATATGCAGCAACTTCTGCCTCCAATAAACATTTAAGCCTTTTTGGTTTACATTCCAGTGTTTAGAGAGCGTCCCTGAAGAACACCAGCTATTTCATTTATATGTTACAAACCATTTAAAAATTCTGTACATAAGGTTCAGAACACATGAAAACAAGGCCTTTCACATAATGACCTTTGGATACAAGTCCATGCTGACATGTATGGGGGTCACCCAGGAAAATGCCAGTTGACACATCACTTAGGATATGCTGTATTAGATCAAATAAATGTGAAAGAGTTGGTCACACCTATAAAATGGAAGTCTGAAGTATTTCACTTCTAAATAACTCCATTTATGGAAGATGAAACTTTTTTCAGAGTAGGCTTTGGCAAAAAAATAAGCCTTTCTGATGTAACTGATAATTTTGTAGCATGAGTATATGAATATATAAATTTGTAGCATGTATCTTGGCCACTATGACATTCATTACTGTTACATTTATTATCCTATTACATGTAAATATTATTTGTCCACGCTCACTTTTCCTTTCTTAAAGATCTTAGATTTTTTCCTTTTCAAATAATTAAATATATTTTTCCTTTTGCAGTTGCCAATTCTATTCTTAACATAAATAGTCTGCATTTATACTTATCTTTACTTACTTAGTTTTTACATACTTTTTCTTTCAAAGGACAACTTAAGTTCCACTTTGAACTTTACAAATTGCAAATATTTACTGCACAGTATACTTTATATGTAAAGCTTTGTTTTTAAACAGAATTCTTAAGTACATCTGACAGACACATTCCAATGGTAAGCTTCATCAGAAGTTTGAACTTTGTTCAAATGTTTATTTTAAAAGATTTCAGCAGCCACACAAAGTTGTTTAAATGTAAACATTCACCTTGTTCCCAATTATCTCCTCCACTATCATCTCCCATCAGACTGTCAGTAAAGCACTTAACTCTTGTATATTTACTTTGTTCTTTCCTCATGGTCAAAACAGATTATTTTTCCCCAACTGTATTCATCATCCTGCACCTATTCTGAAGTAACAATGCAAATTTTATGGTATTTTGAGCATCAAAATTTTCTTTTTTACCTCACTTGCTATACCTTAAACTGCCTATTACAAGTTTTGGACAAATAACCAGAATATGCAGGTTTTGTTGATGTAGATAAACTCTAAGCTAACACCTAAAGGATTATGTATATTCAGACTAGTCCTACTTTCTAGTCATATCACTAAAGCTACTGTGGCAAGTGATCTGCAGTGCTTTATTCTTAGCTAACAAAGGATAAGGAACCAGACAAATGCACCAGGTTTGACTCAGCTATCTACAAAGAGGTAGCTAATGCTATCTGAGGTGCCCTATTGTGTCTGATATGTGACATGGGACATAGTAGAGACTCACAGCCCTCTGAAGTAGTGTGAAAGGCCAGAAGGGGTACCCTGAGGCATCTCAAATGACACCAAATACCTATTTGAGGAAAACCAAACCAAATCCACTGGCTATTACAATGATCCATTCACTCTCCCCTTCACACTCCTCCAAAATTAATCCTATTGAAGTGACGCCAATACAGGCAACCATGTGAGTATACCTATTATCTCCCCATAGAACTCATTTAAAAAAAAAAAAAAAAGTTTACTTAGCATAATCAGGAAATAGGCAATTAAATGGTTAAAAGATATGATTTAGATAGAGACACATGCCATAAATTTGGATCAGTATCACATTCAATAGCCTAGATAATCAAGAGGTTGTGGTCCTGGATTTATAGCACATCAGCAAAGGACAATACTGGTAATGATATCAAATACAAATTAAAGTTAACATAATACTCTGCATCCATTGCATTAAATGTTAAAATGAAGATGTTAACATTGACACTAAACTGAACATTTAACACATATTCTTTTGCTTTAGGAAGAACTTACAGCAATGCTCACTGAAAATGGAGATCAACATTAGACCATGAAGTCATTAAAAAGAATACTGAACTAGTTTATTAGCAAGATACACAGACATAGACAAGCAACTGCTTCTTCACATAAAAGTCATAAAAATGATGAATTGAGTCACCATGTGAAAATTAATCATGTGTAGATGAGTGGACAGGAGCAGAAACAAAGTACTACTTCCAAACAAGACCATATGCATGCAGTCCCACTCAGTTTCAAAGAACTGCTTATGTAACTAAGGGCTTGCAGTATCTACCAGCAATATATCAGTGTTCTTTAAAAGATTTCTTTTTACTGTTTGGGAGTTGAGTTACAGCAGTGTCAACTTGCACACTGTTTATAAACTTACATTTTAGTTTATTTCAGCAGCAGTGTAGTCCTACTCTACACCATTGCTTTCACCTTGCCTATCCTCCCAGCACCTTATCTTGAAATCTACGCTTCTCAAATATCACTTTACTACAAAATACGCTTTAAATAAAAAGAAGGTAAAGAAAGTATTATCATAGGACTAGGTTGTGTTGGTGCAATGTGATAAAGCAGCACAACAATAAGAATAAAAAAATACAAGCAAAAACGATCAGCAAGAGATACAGAGAAAGAAGTAAACTTTTTGACAGTTTAATTAAGCAGAAAAGGTTTCCTCCACCTACAATACAACCGGCTTTTCAAAGATACATAACGGAAGACAGTGTTCCTTCTTTCACATTTCTAGTACAGTCTCTAAGTCAAAATTTTAGAAAAAGAATCCATTATGTTCAGTGACGACAGGAAAGCACATCTTGACGACATCCGTGCAAAGGTGGTGGCGACGGGCTCTCCAGCAGACACCTCAGCCGGGATCCAGGGGCACCTCGGTGGGTGGCTTATTGGGTGACCTAGGGAAAGTTATCTCCCGCCGCGGTTTTTCTCGGGCTCTGAGGTGCTCTTAACGCTTCACTGGAGTACTGTGAGGCTTTGAAAACTACAGCTTGTAAAACATACTTAAATCCCCCAGTGGTGAAAAAAAAAAAAAACAGGAGAAGAGAAAAAAAAAATAAAATAAAAAAGCCCCAGCCCCGCCGTACCAGAGCTCGGTTGAAGGCGCAGAGGCTGGGCGAGTTCCCCCGCCCGTGGACACGGCGGCGACGGCGCTCCCGAGGGGCTTCTCTCCTTCCGTCAGCTCATCCTTGCACACAACCCAGCCGAGGGCGCAGGACCGAGGGGCACAAACCCCCTTCTAACTCTCTCAAATATTTCTAAGAGCGTCACCTTCTAAACTTGGCGCCCAGAGCCCGTCCCCGGGGTTGCTCGGGCTCCTGCCGGGCGCCTGCTGCGGGGCGCGGCGGCGGCGGCGCTCGCCCGGGGACTGCTGCGCCTCGGGCGGGCCAGCGCGGGGCTCCGCTGCCGCCACCCAGCTCCCAGCCTCCGGGCTTCCCGAGCAGGGCGCGGGAGAGCGCGGCCACCCCTGCACGCCGCCTCCTGCGCGCTCCTATTCCTGTCACTAAAGAAACAGCCGGGCTTGAAGCGGATCGAGACCGAAGGGTTAACGCGTGAGGCGGTTTTCCCCCGCGGCAGCGCAGCCGGCTGTCACGCAGCCCTCCCGTCCCGCAGAGCGAGCCCTCGGCGGAGCAGTCTCCATTCACCGCCCGAAAAGATCCCTCGGCCGCATCCCCGCTGCCCCCGGCGACCCTCCGGAGCGGGCTTGGCCGCGGCGGGCTCCCGCCGCCCCAAAGGAAGCGCTCCCCTGCCGCCCCCCGCGCCTCAAGGTCACCTCAGCGCGGGGCAGCCCCGGGGGTCGCTGCTCCCCATGCAACACCCCCCTCCGCGCCGGCGGAGCCGGGCCGCACCGGGCTCCCGCTCCTACCTGAGCCAGCGTGCGGAGCCGAGTGGAGCGAAGCCGCCGGGAGCGCGGAGGCGGCCGCTGTCCCCTCAGCAGCGGCGCCTGGAGAGTCGGGCCACGCACGGCGCCTCCCTCCTGCGCCGGGCCGCTGCGCTGCGCTGCGGTGGGCGGCGGCGCTCCCTCAGATTTAGCGGGGCCGCGGCGAGCGGGGAAGCCCTGGCGGTTGCGGGGGAGGGCGGGAAGCGCCTCTCCACTCCCCGCCGAGGTCCCGGCCCCAGTAGAGCCTCGCCTCGCCCAGCAGGGCTGGGGCTCCCCTCAGCGGGGAGAGGCCGGCGCCGCGCCCAGCTCCGCCGGGGCTCCAGGGAGCGCGTAGGGGCGCGGAGGTGGGCGCCCCTCCGCACCTCAGCCCTACCTTCCCGCCCGGGGCACCCCTCAGGGCCGAGGGCCCCACGGAGGA
>JANZLQ010000037.1:3950937-3980427 GCA_026212715.1 Elanus axillaris
GCGGGGGGGGGGGGGGGTGAGAGGGCTGGAGAAGGGGCGTCCTGAGGGGGCGTGGGGACCCCCTTACCCAGTTTGACTCTGTTCAAGTTATTACGATAAAATTTGCCTCTCGCGCTCGCAAGATGACAAGGCACTGGCGGGAACAGCGCGGAGACGCCGTGCAGGTGAGGGCAGCTCTGACCCTGCCTCAGCGAGAAGGGATTCAATGCCGCCTGTCAATAGCAAAGGTTTACCAACACTGCCTCTCTTTTTTTTTTTTTAAATACTTACAGGTCTCAGTCAGAATTCTCTGAAAGCCGCAAGGGGAAGGCCTGACCCTGATTCTGAGAGATGGAGAGTCCCACCCTGGGACACAGGACCTGTGGAAATATGTATGTATATTTTCACTTTATTAAGGAAATACAATGTACAGATGATGTACATTACATAGACTGAGGAACTAACACTCCAGTATTACAAAATTAGTCCAAAAAAAAACCCCAAACCCACAACATTGATTTGAAGATACTATTTATCCTTGCAACATTGCCAAAAAGAGGATGGCATCTTTGAAACATTTTGAAACTTTGCCAGAGTTGGGTAACCAAATCTTCCCGGTTTTATACATGGGCTTACATTGGATTTTATAACAGTTCTGCTGTGCCATATAATCTCTTCACCATGACAGTTAAAAACAGTTACTGAATGTCTCCAAAGCTGAACTAAAACAGAGCAAATTTTGAAGAGCAAAAAAACTACTTGGTAATGTATGGGATGGATTTTTGTTTGGTATAAAGGATTCGTACACATCACACAACACCTGTAGACTGCTACAGCAAACAACACTAGCATTTTACTTGGAAAACTGGAAAACTTCCACCACTTTTTATTGGTGAAGGGCAGTGCTGGCCAGCCCTTCTTGTTTGAGAGATGATACACTGTTAATTATATTCTGATTACTATCTTGGCTTCTTCCTTAACACCATTTAAATTCCAGTCTTAACCTTATCTCAGCAAGGACTTAATGAAAAAGTAGGACAGCCAACATAACAAAAGTACAAATCCCTCCACATCTTTTAAAACTATTTCTAACTTAAAACCAGGAGAGGCTGTGATCATATTTTTGTAGTGCTTCCAGACAAGCTCGTTAGCAAAATACGGACATGTAGTTCTCACCAAGTTCAGTTACTAGCTCTGGAAGAAGTTAGAAACCTGTAACTATTCTGCAAATATCTAGATACGTTTTCTCATTTGATCTTAAACCACATGCTTACTGTCAACTGAGAATCAATATTTCTGTTGCTTTCCCCTGCTACATCTCTCTGGGTCATGATGAAGATCAAACACACTGAGAAAAACTAATCAAGAATAGCAACATTTCTGTTTTGACAATGCTTAGAAAATGCAGAGAAAGCCCCAATGAAATGTTTACAATAATAATCATGCAAACATTAGGTAAATGTGGTGCTATTTTCAGCTTGTGCCTATTAATCATTTAAAGCAGATGATTGGAGCACCATTTGAAAAGCATTAGATGTGCATTCTTACTAGCTGCATGCAAACACATTTGGCTGATAATTCTGCACTGAATAAAAACATTACATCCTACAGACTGTTTTCACAAAAATAGTAAATTCCACACACAACCACACCTGTTAAATACTAAGGATCACAGAGCAGAGCTCAGGATTTAAATATTACACGGAAGGACAGTTCCGAGCATATAATTCCTCACATTATAACATCCACAGCTTGTCAGCTACTGCAGCTGGGACTGATAACACCAGAGCAGTACAAACAAATTAATACTCTCCTTGCTTCCTCTCCATCTTAAGATATTTAGCCCCTATGACTGATTTTTTTTTTAAATCATGGTGAAAAAGCACAAGTGCATGGCTGTTTATCAATTGTGATAAACAATGAATGACAGGGCAGCTTTCTTCATTTTAATATCTTCTGCCTGTGAAAATCTTTTCCAATGGAAACAGTCACGTAGAATTGCTTAAGTTTCTGTCAGCTTTAGAAGCTAGCCTCATACTTTTATAGAGCATACATGACAGAGGTCTCAGCATCTCTTTTTTGCCTTTGGAGATCTTTCTTTTACTACATTATTTCCAGGAACTCAACCTCTTATGTACAGGTTTTAATAATGCTACAAGATAAAATGTGACATTAACAATAACAGCATCAATTAATCTACTTTAATTTAACACTTCTCAATATGTTTTGGAGATTAGGACCATTTGCGTTATGTTTTTCTCTAAATTCATTGCACATTCTCTCACCTAAGGTGAGGTTTAGATATTCCTTTAAATTCTTCTTCATTTTCCTGGTTAATGGGTAATATATGCATAATGCAGGTAATCTGCTTGTCAAAAGAATGTAAAAGGGCAGAGATCATGTAATCACCAAACACTTTGGCAGTATGCTTGCCTTAAGTTTGAATAATCTAATATGTGAATTATACTTGTCAGATAGTTCTTCTCAGGTTTCGGCTTCACGTAATTTTCACAACCTACAGCTTAATTTCCACACTAAAAAAAAGGAGGAGAAATTTCAAGGAAATTTCAAAAAGGAGGGGATAATGGATACCAATTCAACAACCTGTAGTTTGGCTGTATTATGTTAGAATGAAATAGCTGTTCATATTTCAGTATCCTTTAAGAATCTTCTAAAAAAAAGATGTATGTATTAAAGCATATAACTACGATATTTTCACTACGATATCATATATACATAATGTCTTCCATCCCAAGGAATCCTTATGCACTTACAGAGTTTACCTTTAAAGTGTTGTTGGTGCCAGATGGCAACACTAAAAATGCAAGTGAAGAATACTGGATCTGCCAAAAATGTACAGAGCAAAGTGCAACTGTAAAACCTGTCATCATTCCTTACAAAGCAGGCAGTAATGTTGTACGAAGAGTTTTTATACAACAGTACAGAGCTTTGTGAAATATGAGGATCAGGTAGGATATTTGGAGTACCCATATTTGACTCACAGCCATGAAGTCCTACTCTTTTATAACAAATTCAGACATTTAATTACCAGACGTTCAAACCCAGCCTTAGTTGCTATTCAGAAAAAATTCCCATGGTATCATATGCCACCAAACTATGGCATAAATCCAGCATCTGATACAGTAGAAAGCATATCCCTGTGAATCGCCAGTGTGATCTCCTGCAGTAATTTCACACCCTCACATAACAGTCTCCCAGTAAAAGCCAACCAGTCCTAAATCTCTGTTGTTTTTAAGAGCAAAAGTAATGACAGACAAAGGCTGTGACAGTAACACATTCTGTGGCATTGCCATGAAATTTTATAGCAGTGAGCGTGGGGAAGGTGCTTTTTGCATTTAACATTTGAATGTTGTATGCACCACAGGAGAAGACTAGGAGAAGATAACAAAAATCTGCCCTCTGCTCTGTTCTTTAAAAAAATTTAAAAGAAGTTGACCAGAGGATTATTAGATATATTGGGATATTCTGAAACCAACATTTCATAGTTCTAATTCAGTATCAAAGAAAAAACAGTCAAGTGCAAAGCGTACATTATATTTGCACTTACATGAAATGACCTTGATAGGGCCTAGCTTCAGCTGTGCAAAAAGTAGACAGACTAACTATCTGATGTTAGAAGCAATTGTATAGGCCAGACACAGGGCCTGAACAAAGTTCCTATGCTGACCCTGTTGGCACTAGTGACCCTGGCTAGAAATAAGATTTACTGAAAGTTACTAATTGATTTCCCTCTAAAACAAATCTGGTGCTTCCCCGGCAAAAAGAATTCTCAAACTGTAAGTAATTTGTTAAACCTGGCATAAAGTTGATGATCTTGCACCCAAAACCACTTAGAAACAATATAAAAAGCCATTCTCTGTGGCATTTAGAACTTGATAGACATGTCCATAACACCTTTATTCCAAAAAATAAGCAAAACCCCTACCAAACAACAAGAAGCCTACAAAAAGAGGATACAAAAACCACCATAACAGAAACGAATCAGAAGAATATGGCAAATGGAGAGAACATAATATTATGATTGTATATTTTCTTAAAGGACCACATGTTCGCTTACCAGATGCATAATCTGACTTGCTTTGTCATTATCTACTGAATACATGTATATAAGTGGGGCCAGAATAACTTTTTTTATCCCTGAACTCATTAGCAGTCACAAAATTCTTTTATATGCATTGAGTAAATGGTGAGAAAGAGCTTTTTGCAATATTCAGGCCTTTTTGCAACACATTGAGACAATCCTCTTAAACTATGCAGCAAGTCTGCTTTAAAAAAATCCAAAATCCTATGTAACACCCATTCCACAGATTACTGTGAGAAATCAGTTGGCAAAATTAAAAGTTTTAGTAAGAATGGCATCATTTTAAGAACCACTTACATATTTTGTTGAATTTATTTATTCATAGGAAAGTACACAAAGGAAAATGCTCAAGTGGATGCAGTGCTGAATTAAAAACCCTGAAAACACTGTAGATGTGAGGAACAAAACACAGTAAACTACTGAATGTTAAATTGCAGCACAGTTATTTTACAGTTCAGAAAAACAGACAACTTTTAGCTGTATTTTGAAGACAGCAGTCATAATCACAAATAATGTCCTCAAATATGGTTCTTTTCATCTCATTTTTCAACTGCTTGTTTGACTTTGTTTTCCGAGAAAAAATACTGATAGAGTGAAATAGGCATCGGTTTGCACAACCCTTAGTGCTAGTAACAGAGATTTTGGATGTGGAAGATAATTAAGTCCTTGGACATGGGATATGGGTCATTTCAAAGCAAGAGTAAAATCAAAAAAAGCAGTGAAAACAAAGCAACATCTAAAGGTCAGTACTGGAAAACAAGCTCAGTACTGTCAAACTTTTCTCGACATTCCTGTAAGTTTAAAAGTCAGTCCTTGCTTTCTACAGCAGTTTCCCAAAGGGAAACAGAATAATTGATTTAAATACTAGTTGTCATCAATGGTTTCAGTAGAAATTTCTGGAAAAAATACTACACAAAATTCCTAAAAGAAAATATTTATCAATAACATAGAAATCACATTGACTATAAAGTGGATTTAACAAGGCAAACAGAATCTAGACATGGTCCCAGTGGTGGTAATTTTATGAATACCAGATTTAGTTTGCTGCTGTTTGGCTAAGAATAATTCATTTGCTTTGAGAATAATAACATTTTAAAATATCTTCTTTGGATTGAAGGTTGAAAATTACATTCATGCTATTTTGTTGAGAAGCCCACTTACCTTTCATACTTAAACTCTTAGTAAAAAAAAGCACAAGGGCAAGGTAAAACTGCCAACATGCACTTCAAGCGATTGCTTTTAAGTCATAGATGCCAGGAAAAACAACCGGGAAGCGCTTGGATCCACTCAGGAGACCCCTATCACTGCAAAAGGAGGTTAACAATGCTGTTAGACCACTCTGCAATTTATCAACATTGAAGTCTGCTATTTCACTTTTTCAGCTTCTGGCCAAAACTTCTGCTAAAGAATATAGTACTTATTTCTCCAATGCACTTTATAAATAGTCACTTTGAATCTCTTGGAAATTACTACAAATGAGCTTTGAGATGAGATGAACATAAGCATTCCTGTCAGACATGGATAGACTCAGGTACCTCCAAGCAAAGTACTTGCAAATTAATCCCACAATTACCAGCATGCCTGATACGATGTGCTGTCTCAGTAGTTTATGTGGTTAACTGCATATGGAAATGGCAGCAGCGAGACAGTTCATATTCTTAGCATGTATGGCCCTAAGATTCATGTGTGATCTCACCTACAGGCTTTAATTCTTAAAAGAGGGGGCTGTTACCTGTACATTTAATATACCATCATGATTACATAGGCTTATATTCAATATACTGAACCACGATGCTGAAGTCTGGAGCATTCTTCTTAGACTCCAGTGTGTGTGTACTCACATACATATATATATGTATAAAACAACAAAGAGAAGTAAGTACATCCAGATGGCATTCCAGGTCTCTTAAGACCTCTTCAGTATCAGCATTTGCATCTTTCCATTATCTGGAGAGGAATTTAAGGTGACTACGCACCTAAATTAAGCACTTTAATAGGATTAATCTCTGATATTGTTTTATAATTAAATCCATATATCTGTCTAATGATCTTAGACATGTATTCTAGTGATGAGTGTAAATAGCAGGAAGGAAAAAACGTGGACATGGAATACATTATGGATGGAAGAAGTCCAAGCCTTTTTCCTTATTTTTCTTCAGTTTTTTTTGTTTTCTTGTAGCATTTCAGCAACGTACTGATTTATATTGATCTGGAACTTTTACATAAAAAATTACTCCCAGTTTAAAACTACTTGTAGTTTTTTCTTGGATAATAAATTCTGATTTTATTTGCATCAGCATAAATTTATAGTGTCAACTGATTGCCCAGATAAGAGAGGGAAAAAAATATCTAAAAAGGTTCTGTATTAATGGCAAAAAAGACAAACAGCCTCCTGGGCTGCATTAGGCAGAGCATTGCCAGCAGGTCGAGGGAGGTGATCATCTCCCCTGCTCAGCAGTGGTGAGACACGTCTAGAGTGCACGGTCCAGTGCTGGTGGGCTCCCAGTGCGGGGACTGTCAAGTCCAGGCATGGACTTACTGGAGTGAGTTCAGTCAAAGGCCAGGGAGAGGTTTAGAGGGCTAGAACATCTGTCATATGAGGAGATGCTGAGAGGGCTAGGACTGTTCAGCCTGGAGAAGCGAAGGCTCAGGGGGATTTTATTCATGTGGCTAAATTCACAATGGCAGGGAATACAGACAGCAGAGACAGGGTCTTCTCAGTGGTGCCCAGTGACAGGACAAGAGGCAACAGGCACAAACTGAATCCCAGGAAATTCCATCTGAATGGAAAAAAACCCACCAAACCAAAGCCCTACCTTTTTTTTTTACTGTGAGGTCAAACAGTGACAGAAATTTCCCAGAGAGGTTGTGGACTCTCCATCCTTGGAGATACTCAAAACTTAACTGGAAACAGTCCTGGGTAACCTACTGTAGTTGAACATGCTTTGAGCAGGGAAGCTAGAAGTGCCTTCCAGCCTCAACTACTCTGTATCCCATACAGATGAATGAAATTAGCCTCTCCTCCACCATCCTCATCGAACAGATTTGTTGAAACTTCTTTCTTATTCCTATCGCTATGAAAATTGTCATTTAAAGTTTTAAACCTGATCTTTATCCGTAATGACAATTAACTGAGAAAGAGCATCCAAACCACAGTATCTCTCAATCTAACTTTCTACACAACTTTTAATTAGTCATGGATCAACACAGGGATGAATCTTATTTTAAAATGCTTTTCTGGAGCAATCTGAGTTTCTCCAGATTTACTGATCCTGGAAATACTACCTTATCTCTAGCATTTTCTGGTGATAATTGGATCTAAACTACTTTTGGGATAGTGTTTGACACAGAATACAGATATGTTGCACAAAAACATCCCACCCAGACACCCACTCCCTGAAGTTTTAAAATTTAATTACCTCTTAGAGGTGGTTTAGACTTTTTCTTACATGTATGTGATATCCTAACACAAACAAGTCATTGGGAGAATTATAATTCTCTTAAGATGGAATCTGCATGTTTTAGGTTTCTCTGCAATGCCTACACAAATGGTATTTTGCTACTAGTCTGCTATTGCTTCTGGGCTGATACATAGTCTACCCTCATTTATAAATACTATCTAACGAGGCAAATATTACTTTTATATATTACATTACAATTTATGTATCTCACCAAAATAAACAACTTTCTGACTGAATAGCAGAAGAAAAAAATCTAATGTACCACATTTCCTGAGTGTAGCAAATGAAAAGGTTACTATGCTAGCTGTCCTAATTAGCCTAGAAAGCATGGACTGCAGCAGCAGGAATGAACTGGGGTATGTCAGAAAACAAAAGCTAGAATAACATTGGAAAAGACTGTGGGTGGTGGTCTGCCAGTCCTTCCTTGATGGCTTGCTAAAACAGTTCTGGAATGACTGGTGAGTCTAAAGACTAAAGCAGTAAGACTAAAAAGTCCCTGAGTCTTTCAGAAATCCTCCTGTTTGCAATTCAATGACTTGTTTTCTGCAGGAACAAACAGGTTGGGATGAGCATCAAGACTTTCTCCCCAATACCTCTAGATACTCCAAACTGTTTCCTTATTTTCTCTGCTAATAAAGGAACAAGGTAGTTGCACAGAATGGTGGTACCAAAGATGGACTGTTGTGTTAACAGTGGAAGGAGGCAGGCAGGGCTAAGTCTTGTAAATTAAGTTACTACTCTTCCCTCTAAGTTTTCTACTGTCTCTAGTTTATTTCTTGGTTAAACAAATGTTCATTAGTTGTTTCTGCATTTAGTCTACAAGAATTGGCAAAACTGAAAATACACATTAGATTCACTGTTATGAGAGCTTCAGTAAGGAAAATCCAGGAATTTCTGCACTGAGGCAAATGTTAAAGGTTTAGATGAAGCACTGAATACAGTACAAAGTAGTATCTGCCCAGATATTATGATCAACTTGTAATCTGCATATAAGCACAGAGGACAGTGTTAAGTGTATGTTCAGTTATGTAAGACCAAAGAAAGCAAACCTAGGTATGAAGATGCAATATTTGAAAAAAAATTTGTTTTATTATACAAGAGTAAACCCATAAGGGAAAAGCAACTGTCTTTCATAGCACAGCAAAAAGATATCAGCAAATCTTCATCCACTCCTTAAAACTTTGCACAGACTACGTACAATTTCTTACTTTTAATGAACTGTGATGGCATATATTAACCAGAAAGTCTATACTAAAGCAGTAATTATTGCAAAGTTCTACAATTATAAGGGGGTGTTTGAGTAGACATACTTAGTACAGATTAATATTCTTTTAATTATGTAACTTACCGAGATCTGAATAAAAATGAAGCTATACAGTGGCACGTCCTTTGAGTTGGCAGTCACAGTGGTTTTTCAGTGCTGGGCATACATGACAAAGCTTCACCAGTATCTTGTATTTTTTCCCCCTCTCCTATTCATTTACCATACGGTTACATAAAAACAGCAGGGAAATGAATTATGCATATTTTCATTAACTTTTCAGAGTTCTAAAAAAGTTATATTTAACTTACATGTGTGATTGCACAAAGCACTTATTTGACCTTGCTAAGCCTTAAAAGGCATGCCAGATTAGCCTGGCATGCATTTCAAGTGTACAAAAAAAATACAAAATTGGTTCTTAAAATGCTAGTACAGACTGTTTCATGCCTAAATCCTCATTATGTTCAGTGTATTTATAGGAAATGATTCAACTTCTAAGTGGGTAAAGACCAGTAAACCCTCCTTTCTTGTGGAACAGTGGTGCTCATATATTCAGATGCTACCTCGTCAAGCTACAACCTTCAATAAGTCATGTTTTGCATAGGAATTAACAAACACTACGCAAATGTTTCCATGTAGCAATTTTTGTCAAAGTGATTGTGAAGCATTGCAGCATTTTACAGCTGAGCAAATGGGAGGGAGGAGACAGAAAGAGGTGAAGAAGGGGAAAGAAAAATCCAGTCCTTCCATCCCTTTCAATTTCAGGGTTTGCATACAAGCTTGAGAGCCCCAGATAAGCTCATGATGACACTTTTATCCTCCGGCTCACTTGCACTTTTCCATTTGTTACATCTCATTTTAATGTTAGGCCTTGATCTTCTTCTTAGCCACAGGAGAAAGCAAATTACATGAAAATGAAGATAAATACTAAGAATAGAACAAATTCCCATACTTCCAGCAATACATAAGCAACACAAAAATAGATTATGTTTTATTCCGTGCTTTATTTCCTGTTCTTGTGTAGCAGTGGAGAACATGGCAGTTCAAGATCTTATGTACCACACTGTACCAATTCACCATCCCTCCAAAGAAGACAATGGTAACAGTTGATTCTATTTATCCATTTGTGAAATAGAGACAATAGTTTAAGGAATTGAAAAAAAATCATCTTTAGTTTGGTATTTCTAAGAAGTTTCAAGGTCAGCAATTTATATATTGTACTTGAGATGTAAAAAAGTTACTTCATTAATTCAACTCTGCTCTGCTGAGAACTCCTGAACTAAGTTTCAGCCTCAGCTGTTAGAGGAATATCAGGTCTAGGTCTTCTTTACTAACAAGCTTTATCCAAAGATTGGGAGGATGAAGGATGTTACACTGTTGTCTCTCAAAATGGAAAATATAGATGAGCTGTGGGAAGTGATTTTTAATATCATTGTTCTATTAGGAAAAATAAGACTATCCAACAGAAAACCATAAATGACACTCAAAGAAGTGCACTCGTACCAGCAGCCACAGATCTCATCTCAAATCCTTACTAACTTGCTATTGATATTAAATCCCTAAGAGCTTCACTGATTCAACTCAAAAATAATTTTATTTTGGTGTAAATATTCACTTTCCTTGATTAAATCTGTATCTCCACTCATACACCCTTTTTGTTTGTACTCACTATTGTATTGTATTGCATTATTATGGAACTCCTGATTTCCAAAGTACAAACTCCTGGTCAAGTTGTGTATGTCTGACCAACAGCTATAAAAATTTATTCTCCCAAATACAGCCCTTTGTTTCATGTTCTGTATTTTTGCCATCCCTGAATTAATATAACACATTGCAGCTTTTCTATGGTTTTAGTATTAGCCATTTAATCACGACATTAAGTCTATCTGAAAGCTGGATTTAATGCAAAATTCAACCGTCTGCTGATTAAGTGGAGCATCTTACTGAAAGCAGACAGCAGTTCTGCCAGATGTACATGGGCTTTCTACTAAGCTCAAAAAATCCAAAATGCTGCTTTTAAATCTTTGGAAAACCACTAACAGATGAAGATTTGTCTGCTTCAGAAACTGCCTCTTCTTCCTCAGCATAATACTAAGGAGTTGTGATCACTCACCAGTGCTCTGACAGTGCATCCTGCAAGAAGCTCTTCAATGTAACATCCCTTGACTTAAATGTTTAAACAAACATTTGTTTAAACTAGGTGGTCTTCAGAGAACATTGGTATAGCTTTACTTTTGAAAGACAGGAGCTAGGATCTTTATTTTAGAAGCAAAACATTGTTGCATTCTAATCTGAAATGATCTCTTACATTCAGTCTCCCTCTAGTTTCCTTGTTACGGATCATACCTTTAATGGTCAGGGAAGTCTGAGTTGGTTGCAAGTTTTATGATGCTGAAATCAAAATTAAGTAAGAACTATGCTAATGCAATAAAATTGTGCTCAGATTACTACTTCAACTATTACTGACACTAACTGGTACCAGCATTTTCACAGTGTGATTTCATTGCACCCTAAATTCTGGCACTGGGGAGCAATTCCTTTCTGAAACAAACAGTGTCATAGATAGCCTTTCATTGCTGACATACGTGCTAACGTGCATTTCATAAATGACACTAACATGTTTACATGAACAGAGAAAGTACTGCTCTAAGAAAGTCTTTCCAGGTTAGGGGATATATTTAACAAGGCTGGAAAAATTTCTGAACCCGTTCTGGAGTATTGTAATGAGAAACATGAGCAGGTAGAAAATTCCGTTAAACTTACAGCCCCGCACTTTGTTTCGAGTCCCAAATGGAATTCATTTGCTTTCTTTTGTTGAGATTACCATAAGATTATCATATTTCCAACCTCCATGACGCCCCCCCCCCAAAAAAAACCCCTACTGTAATTGTATTCTACTGATAATATCCAGTGTAATATAGGAAAACGCTGAGACCCGTAACACAAAACTGCTAGCTACAATTATAAAATATTTTAATAACTGTTTTGAAGGAAACGATACATTTCTTCAAAGTGATTCTTATTCCATGTAAAAATAGTTTTAAATTGGAAATATTTTAGGTGTATTATTACAAAGGTGTATAAAAACTGATATTATTGCCCCATGTAAATTACTTTGGCCTCTTGCAACTCAACACCTTAAAACCATCTGCTTAAGGAACACAATCTTGCAATAAAGACTAAGCATACTCTGTGTTTCTGTTTCCTTGTCTTCTCTTTCGCTTCATTATATACAATTGCATGAAAACCTTTCACTTTGTTCCAACTTCATTCCTTTTCCCCTCTCCTGTTATAATGGAAACTATTTAAGAATTAACCTGCTGCTAGTGACTCCTAGGTCAGTTTCTCTATTTTTGTTTTGACATCATGTAACAAAGAGTAATTTGGATTCAGGCTCTGAATGGCAGCTTTGGGAGGAACATTGCAGATGGAGCCAATACTTTGCTACTGAGCTAAGTAAAGAGCAGGACAAGACTCACAGGCTTCAAGTTAATGTAGTTTATAAAAACACAAACCTACAAAATAATTAGCATATTTCTTTGCCTTAAAAGAAATAACGGTTTGGGTTTTTTTTTCCCCTCAATAACTTCACTGTTCATGTCATATATGCATGATGTAATTAATGAGTAAAGTCACAGTTTCATTTAGCAACCCATGTACATCACAGAAGAAATCAGAAACTAGGAATTAACTCAGGACAGACCAAGAGCAAAGTCTTCAAAGAGACCCTTAACATTTAAAAATATAAATAGATATTATTGACCTGTTAGCTGCAAAATGCCTTTCTGGAAAACAGCAAAGTAACATGACTACCATTCTGAAGAAGTTCAAAGTGTGTCAGTGATGAAGGGGAGGAAGATGTTAAGACTGGACCCCCTGGTGGCAGTCACCATGTTTCTGCCTTTCAGGTTCAGCACAGGGACAAATCCTGCATAAGAAATGTAGCTTTGGGTCTAATGATCCTTTGAGTCCATACATAAGAGACTAGAAGGGCAGGAATGAAAAACCACTGTGCAGCCAGTTGCCAAAACAAGATCACAGTCAAAGAACAGTGTTGCACTGTGCGACGTACCATCACAGAAAAATATGGAAAAGGGAAACAATGCTTTGGGATCTTTAGTGCTAAATATGTGACAATTTTGTCAAACTCAGTT
This sequence comes from Elanus axillaris, assembly GCA_026212715.1. Taxonomy (NCBI): domain Eukaryota; kingdom Metazoa; phylum Chordata; class Aves; order Accipitriformes; family Accipitridae; genus Elanus; species Elanus axillaris. Next base: position 3,963,895 of record JANZLQ010000037.1, read on the forward strand.
TTGGTAAGATTGCTGTTGTTCTTCATGATAGGCTTTTTTTGTTTGCATTTTGTATTTGATGATACCATCAGAAAAATGTCATTTGGACACAGACCACTAAGTCTACATTTGTAGTACCTTTTTGTAGATTTTTCCATGTTTTAAATGATGAGGATTACTGGTTCTTTGCTATTTTCCTTGGGGGAAGGAAGACATCTATTTGGATTATGTATAGCCTGAAATAGCCAGTGGGTTTTGGCTAATGTACAGTAGCAATGAAAGTGAAAGCACAGGTTCACAGGGCAGTAGTTGTACTCAGCCACAGAGTGGAAAAGATTGAAGGCCTTCTGTAAAATTGAGATTCAGAACTCCGTATTATAAAATGCAGAAAGTCTAGCACCAGATATAGATTAGAAAAGAATACTAATCCTGTGATGTTGACCATCAATACACTTGAAATATCACAAATATAGATGTTCTGATAACATCCCGTCATCAGTACTACATCCTCACATAATCACTGTGGAAGAGACATTACATGGCTGCTTTTTTGACTTTTTTCTTCAAAGAGATACTCAATTTTCCCTTAATCTAATTTTAGGGTGGGGAAAACAAAGTCCTGTGGCTGTTTACCAGTTAATCTGCTTTGTTACTTTTGAACTCTAAGTTTGCACCACTGAGAGAAGAGCAAAGCAATGGAAAACAACAATAAAAAAAAAAAAGACCATTTAAAAAAAAAAGGGGGAGGGGGGTAAAGGGGAACCCAAGACACTTTTCTGTGCTAATTCATTTGGAGAATTAAGATCAGCTACTAATTAAGCTACTCCCAGTTCCACAAGACTAATGGCATCATCCAGTGATCTGCAGTATAAGCTAAATGTTCCAGTTTGAGTTTGTCCTCTCCATTGCCCTTTGGGGCAAGTAGCCATCACACACAAAGATAAATATAACCTGTGTTGGGTTTTTTTAATCCCTTTCTGTGCCTTTAATACAGTCACTGTCATTCCTCCAACAGAACGGATCTTTTAAGTTAGATGCTAGTTGTTTAACATCAGGTGAATGACAGATTATTGAAAGTACCAAAAACTGCCAGCAAAATCTGCTGGTGCAACTGGCTTGTACATACAGAATAACCTACTATGTATATTCAAATACAGGTCTGACCCACCTAAGCAGCATTTGTGCTGGCATGTGTCTTTCAGATTATACTAGAATATAGTTAAATATAAAATCACAGTGTGGTAAAAGCATTCAAGGTGCCATTGAGGTGTTCAGACATGACAATGATAGACACATTGTTATAGACATCTGAAAAGAAAACATACCTTAGAACTAATAAACAGTTTATTTTCTTCTTTCCACAGTGATTTTCATAGATTAGCAAATGACAGGCTGAAACTTGTCAAGATATTTTTGAAAACTCATCTTTTCCCTAGGTGAGAAAATAAATTCTAAAAATGGGTCACAAAAGGCTTTGAGAGGTTTTCCAGCCTACATCCAGCTCCAGGAAGAGTAATCTGTATCCAAGATATTCCCTGGAAACCCTGTCATAAAACCTTCTTAAACCCATCCTTGATGAAAATCCTGTCACCTTCCTAGGCCATCCATTCTATCAGGCAGCTTTTCCTAATATGTGGACTAAATTTCAATCCAATTTAACTGCAAGCCTCTTGAAAGCTAGTTCATTACTATTCTCTTTGCAATCACTATTTATTTATTGGAAGACTTATCACATCTCACCCTCAGTCTTCTCTGTTGTAGACTAAACATGGCAGTTCTTCCAGTGTTTCCCCACAGGTCATGCTTCCCAGATCTTATTCCTGCTTCTCCTCATTGGCTTCCCTCCAAATGGTCAACATCTTCCTCAGAGTGGTTCCCAAAATTGGACACAGTGCTGCAGTAGAAGCCTTATCAGTATTTGACTAGAAAGATTACTTCATCATCTTACAGATAGTCTTGTTTATACAGCCCAGTGCTTGCTTTTTTTGGTATTTGTGCTGTTTGGCAAGAGTATGAAATTATTAGTTCTTGTTTAATTACTAATCCATTGCAACTCCCTCTACTGGAAAGCTCTTGGTTTCTAAGAGCCTATTTTTTGTCTTGTTCTGCTGACCCAGTAACTTTTTTTTTTTCATCTTACAGGCATTCACTTATCTTCAGGAATATGCAGGATCCTTCATCTTTGTTTAGATTATATCATGTCCGTAAGTAATATCTGCAGTATAAGTTCTAAATCAAATTTGCCATGCTGCTTCTGTCTTCCCCTCCTTGCAATGGCTGGCCTATGATATCCATAAGCAACTTACGTCCCAAAGATCCCATGATTTGGGGGTTTGCCACCACACTATCACAGAACACATGCCCTATCTCTAAATTTTTATAGTCTTCACCTTTGCAAAATTGCCGACTTGAAAAATAAATTTGTCCTTCAGGTATACTACAAATGGTATTCCATGGAAGTACCTTATGCACAGCTGTCGAGGTGTCATACTTGATCAAATACAGCAAACATTAAGTGCCAGAGTCCATTTTGCTTATTTGGAGATTTCAACTGCACTATTTTGAACACTAAAAAGAACTGGAACAAATTGCAAGATTAGGATAATGTATACAGAACTCCCTTATCTCTGGCACAAGAAAGTTTAAAAAAAATTAAGTATCTTTAGGGGCAATTTTATTCTAATTTCATCTACAAGGAACTTTAGAATCCTTCTGAGGAGCTTTGTCACCCCTAGTTAGAACTTTGTACAGACAGAGGACTGGAAATTAACTGAGATACCCAGACATACTGAAATAGGTTCCTCACAATTACATAAAAGCTATATTTGTTACATAAACATTTTAACTGGGGAAAATATTAGATAATTAAAGACACAGCCTCCCCCCAATCCCAGTTAACTACCACTCACAGCACAGCAAGAATAAAATTAACTCAGCAAATAGTGTTCATACTGTAAAGCTGCTTCTATGCATGGATGACACCATGCTGCTCACTCTTTCATTCCATCTTTGACAGAAAAATGTTAAAGGAAACTATTTTGAAGTTCACCTTTTGTTATGCAGCTGCATACGTTATTTTTCCAACGTTTCATCAGTGTCAAGAGTCTATCCCATAAGAAATCAGATAAAGAGAAGAAAATTACTTGACATGCTGAATAATTGCTTTGTGCTTAACCAGTAACATACCTAGACTCTACCTTTGCTGACAGAAAAATCGAGAGATTCTGAGTTGCAAGAGGGCCGTACAGCTGATCTACTGCTATTCAATTTACAACAGGATGAGAAGAAACTGATTTATTTTTCTCTCCTTAAAACCTCTCTGGAAGGAAGTTACTTGCAGAAGGATACCAATAGTCACTACCTTTTTACTGCAAGAAAGCAAAACAAACGCAAGTTTTTGACTGTTGTACATTCAACTAAAAAAGGAAATACAATACCTATGGTATACAGCTAGCCTGACCCACCATTACACTGATTTATTCTGAGGAAAGATGGAAACTGGACTGACAGGGAGCAAACAGCGCTGTTGCTGTACTGTCCACACAGCTTTGCTGGTGTATCTTGGCTAAGCCTGACGAGGATGTCATCCTGTCACTGGTCTTGGTCAATGCCTTTTGCTAAGTATGCTGTCAGGGGTGCCAATTCAGATCAGCTACTGAATTCTTCTCTGGTAGAAATGGAACAGATAGCAAATCACTTTGAGCGCAAACCAGCCTCCATAGATTCAAGGGGGTTTTGTCTGAGACAAGGAGGGGAAATAAGGCAGGGAGATGTCTCCATTTTTGTTTTTTTTTAAGCCACAGCACCATGATTTCTGGATACAGCTATAACAACAGATCTATTTTGTACCAGTGCCTACAGCTCCCTGACACCAAAAAGCTGGTTCAGCAGAGTCCAGCTCTTGCAGATCACTGGATGCTGCACACATTTCAATGAGTGTGAGAGTGCTGTATTGCTATCAGGTGAAAGGCAACAGCAGAAGGTCAGCAGACTGCATTAGAATTCAAGGATATAAACTCCTGTAGACTACAATAAATGGTGGAACACAGTTCTGTAAGTGCCTAGGTAGTGTTTTTCTCTATGCAGAGACAGGCAATAGTGGCCTGGGACCTAATTTGTGTAACAAGCTATTTAAGAGGGAAGCTAACTGAAGTATATAAATCCTGAAGAGTATCACATCAAGCCAAGATACTATTACTACCCCAACCTAGATGAGGTTATAGAAGTGCATTAAAAAACTTCAATAAAAAAATTAGTAGGAAACATTCCCCACTTCAAGATCCCATAAGACAAATTCTCTCAAGCCATGATTAGATATTATCCAGAATAATGAAAAAAAGAACACTAAAAATGAATGTGGAGAAGGAAGGCAGAAAAAGCACAAGTTCAGCCAAATGGGTCACAACTTGTTCCTAACATTCACTGTCAGTATATTTTGGAGATAAGAGATCATAGCCAACTAACAAAGTGGCAGCTGAAAGTAAAATTAAACTATAATTCTGCAACAAATTCATTTTTTAAATTACATACTCCTTATATAAAAGGTTGATGTACAGTTAACTGACCCAGCAGCATTTTCAGCACCGTCCTCTGATAAAACTCTGGTCTCCTTGTTCCATCACCTGTCCTAAGCATATTGACTTTTCCCCTCTACCAGCTTCTACCAATCCTACCAAAGACAGAAATAGCATTTATGGGCATTTCCATCCTTGTGATATGACCAGACTGGAGGGCACACATTGATTTCTGTTCCAGTCATCACAACTCATGAGGAATATGTGGATGTGGACAGAAAGCCACAGCTGAGAAACTAAAAGCAACAAGGTAAAAAAACCCACAAAACCAACCCAAATGAACCAACCAACCAAAAATGAAAACACAAAACCAACCAACCAAACAAAAAACAAACCAAAGAAAAACTCCACCACAGAGAAAGGAAAAGGAAGAAGAAAAAAGGAAAAATTAAAAACGTTTGCAGTGAGGAAAGGAGACTGAGGTGAAGCAGAGTAAGGGAAGCGCCAACGGGCACCACATATGATTTCTGACCCTAGAAATTAAGTCCATAACCCTCGAAAGAAACAGGTGGTATAACTTTGTGCCCACACAACACCCACATCACTTAAAAGAATCGGTACTTCAGAAAAAAGCACAATCAACTACATGAAGAAACAACAGCTTTAACTCCATTATTTACACTGCATGTCCTACAGAGTACATCTACTTGAAAAGCTCGTCCTCTAATTTTTAAGCTCAAGCCTCATTTGGAAAAGAAAAACAGATCTTACTGAAGGATTTTTTGGGTCAACTTCTCTAAAGACAGATTTAGACCTAGCTGAACATACTCCTTGCTTTGAAAGGTAATCCTTTGTGCTACACTGCCACTTGGAATGAGACTTTCAGCATTCCCTGTTCGCATACTGAGAGCAAGTGGAAGTACTTTCTCATGCTATTCCAAGTGTGGTACCATTTACTTCCAGCTCAAGCAATATGAATATATATCAGTATTTTACTCAAATGAAAGAAATGCAGCTAATTAAGACAAATCTAGGAGACATCCATACCTATTCAAATATGAAGTGCCAGGTAGGCAGCATCCCTCCATTAAGGCTGTGTCTGAATACAAGTGTTACATTACAGGTGCACTCTGTACCTATACTGTGGAGACTCTTCAAAAGCAGTTCAACATTCCACTATCTATTTGGCCATATTTTGTCTCACTTTTTGTGGTAAGACTAGAAATGAACAGGAAAGCATTCTTCCAGTCTCCTGTTTGCACATGAAGTTGTAGTGAAACAGGATTTAACACACACCCCCCAAAAAACATGCTTCATGTTTAGTTTGTAGTCTATCATCATCATCTCATTTTCTTGAAATAATGGCTTGCCTCCCTTTGGTTTTTAGATTGCTCTTCAGAATACAGTATAAACTATTATTCCATAAGCACTCTCTGAGAAGAAGGTAATGGGTAGTTAGTTATGCTAATACAGCAACCTTCATACAGCCTCATGCACAAACTAACCAGACTCATTTCAGGTCTACAAAAATAAAATGCTGTCTTTGTTAAGTTTGTCTTAAAGCCTATTGCGTTTGCATAGGTCTTGAAGAACTAAGGGACATATACAGAATTATTAGCAACATTTTTCCTTCACCCCTTTCCTGTGAGTAATTTAAATCCTTTATCTCTGACTGTAAGTTTTATCAGCATGCCTGCATCTATTTTAACACTGCGTGTCAGGCAGTGCTATTCTGCAGAACATCTTCACAAAGAAAGCTCATGCATAAAGTCAAGGGAAAGGCCAGTTTTCATTTTCAGTATAAAGTAGTCATTTACTTAAAGAAAATCCAGGAAACCCAATTCACTTATAACTCATGTGAGGTATGAGATTATTGGACTACAGTCACAAGAAGTATTTCTTCTCTTAAGGGCAGATTATTTTTCATATGAAGCAGCTATAAATATATTTGAGAAAGAAAAAAATCTGTTGAAGATTATCTTTTTCTGTTTGTAACTCAAGAGTGAATTCATAAATCTTGGCTGGGCTTTTAATATATATATTAATATATATTAATATTAATATTAATATATATGCTTTTAATTCACTGGAAAGCATATATATATATATATATATATATATAATCTAACCCAGTCCTTACACAGAAGAATTTGGCCAGCCAACATCCTTAGAAATAAAAAAAAATACACATACACAAAATGCTAAATCCCAAGTAAGTCTTTAAAAATGCAAGTAATGTTGTCCTCTTAGATTGTCTCATTAAGAATGAGGTTAGATTGTAATCATTTGCCATCTTCATTTATTCTCTATAATAAAGCAAAGTTATTCAACTTAAGATAGCAGTCTTACCTTTGCAGAAGACATAACCTGGACATTTTTAATGTGACAAAAAAACCCACAAACAAACAATACAAATTTGATTTCCATGTCACTACATCAATAAAAAGATAAGCAAGCTGACTTGAGGGAATGGTAGAGGGCAATGTCCAATATTCATTAAACTAAACAAGCCACTGTTTCAGTAGGTTCAGACACTGACATTTTTCATACTGATCAAAAATAATTTTATGTAAGCTGAATGCCAGAGACTTGATTTACTTCAAATGAGTATTTACAATTTTGGTATGGTCCACTAGAGCACAGCAGTTACACAGAACATTTATTTATAGTTATTCCCACTAACACAGTGTTATCACAAAAAAGCTTTGGTTTATATTCATAGTGTAAAGATGAAAAACATGCTAAGCAAGACTTTGTTATTATTACAAAATATTACTCTGTTAATACTCTTGTTTGCAGTGTATGTAAACTTGTTCTCCGGAAGCTAACGATAAAGACACAGCAGTGAAGGCAGCTGCATGGATGTATACCTTCTTAAGTTCAGTATGCTGTACAATAACAAGTTTCAATGCTGATTAACAACGCTATGGAAATGCAGTGAAGCTTAAACTAGAAACTAAAGCACACTTAAGATAACTAGTCAAAAAACATCCTCAAACTGAAAAACGGTTGCCTGTTATTTCACTTGCCCAGAGACACAAAAGTTAACATTAAAAAATCTGGCAAGTTATATTGATGATTATGAAAACTAAAAACCCAACACTAATTTCAATCTAAAACTGCTTTTAAATCTGAAACCAAAGCAAACAACCCTCCCCCAAAACCCTAACCAAACAAAATCCCCAAAACCTGTCAGTATCGCACTCCAAACAGTCACTGGCATTTAGTGTGGACATTTTCAGATTTTATGTTTCTGTAAGTTTTCCTGATCTATACAGTGTGCTAAGTGTTATCTTCTTTAGAAAACGTAAGGAAGCAAAGTACTCTGAACTCAGGGAAACAAGAGTTTGGAGATGAAGCAAATTTATTGTTCCAAGTGTTGAAATTAGGGAGTATTTTAAATCAACAGCCACACACCATGAAAATCCAGCTAGTATGAATGAACAAATCCAGGTAACCCTTAAATAAGTTTCAAAGCTATTGTAACATGGTATATATCATAGAGCCTTGTAGGTAACCCATGGTTTAGAAAATCAAAGACGCCCTCTGCATAAAGGGCAGGCAGAGAAAAGCATCACTGAGGTACTAGTCCCATTTCTTTCAGGCAAATTACTGCATAGATATCTAAGGTTAAGGAGTTCTGAATTTTTTCTGAACAGCTTTTACAGTATCGTAAGATAACATAATGAAAATACATTGTATTTGAAACCAAAGAGCAGCATATTAGACATGCACTGGTAGAAAACATCCTGTGTGCAATTTGAGATGTTAAAAGTACCATACACAACTTGGATGTTAATCTAAAAGCATACTCATTTAATTTGACTTCATTTTTTGTGGAAAAAAGTCTACATGGTTTTATTAATAAAAGTGGAATTCTCAGCATTCAGCTCTGGTGGGTATAACACAAACATACAGAGTCTTCATGTTCAAGTTCTTCATGGAGATGTCCTTTGTGATCTCTGAACCAAGAAAAGAAGAGAGAAACAGAACACAGTTAGTGCTCTTGCTTACAGATAAGACTATGAACAATTATTTTTTTTCCTTTATTCAGACAGTTCTGCTGGTTCAATAAAAATGGGACTAGGACAGAAACTGCTCAGCTCAAAATTCCCTCCTGTTAAAGCATGATGCATTAAAGGAAGGGTTACTACTCATCAGGACTGCAAGAGCTGAAGGTACTGTTCTAGGTTACAAAGCAGAATATTTTGAAAACCTATGTCAGCCCACAGCTCCCAGCTTCACATCCACACATAATCTCTAGTTCAGAAATGTATTTCATAACGCAATGATATGAAGTCAGTATTGACAATACACCACAATGCACTGAAAATCTGAATCCCTTATAAATATTCTTTAAGAATGGCCATAGAGAGATCCATCTCCTCTAGTATCCCATCTCTGACAGAATATAAAACAATGTGAGTACAAGAATAAGAACATGCATACATTAACTTGAGTTTTATATGTAAAGCAAGGATTGTAGTAGTATCTGCTGAAAAACTAATGTTGCAATCTTGTCAAGTATGCATGAAGAATTTCATACCACACCAGATCAATTCCTTAAGTCTTTTCATAGCTCTGTGCACATTGTTTAGAATGGTAATAGGATTAAAGACTCCCCAACAAATGTCTTCTATGGATATAGCATACTTCCAACAGGCTGATTTGGGGTTTATAATTATTTATGAAATGCAAACACAGAATAATTGTGCTTTGTAGCTGCAAATTTGGTAGGAACTGGAAATCTCTTTCACTATTCTTGCCACCTTACAGAGCATTTTCCCCAAGAAGTTAGGTGCTTCCTAGCTCAATGCTTCCCAGCAGCCATCAGCTGTAGCAAACTACCCCATTAACAGAGCAGATTGTTTTGAATACTGGGAGGTACAGCTTTGGAACAAAAGTAATCTGAATAACAAATACACCAGAGGTCTCTTTACTAAGGAACTTCAAAGTGGTAAGAAACTTCGAAGTGGTAACCACAAATACATCCACTGAAACCAAAGCAAAAGAATATTGGGGGTTATGGTGTTTACTCTGCACACTAGAATCCCTATACACAACACAAGCAAATAAAAGATAATTTTACATTTTGGCACTAGTGTTAGCGCTAATGACAGATTAATAGCATTCAGAATGCCTGGGTGTTTTTTACAGTAGAAACCATTTTGTAGTGTACTGCAGTGTATCACAGAACTGACGTCTGATATTCACACTGCTCTAACTTGGGCTCACCTCCAGCTGATAGAGACCAAGGCAGCATGCGTGTGGTGGGGGGAGGCAAGTCTGTGAAGTGCATCCATGGAGATAATGTAAAAGCCATTTAGTTTTCAGCAACATGATGTCCAAGTGAAAACTGTTTCCAGAAATGGCGGCAAGGAGTTTTGTTTCCATGTAACAGTATGCACGCTCCTTCTAACATTAAGGCCCCTATCTTTCTTTGAAAAATATTTCATTTTTAGACTGAGCAGATATAGTCTGCATTGAAGTTTAAAAGCCATCTATTAATTAAAGAATTAAGAAGCCCTTACAGATCATGATGGTACTGTTTTTTAAGGAGTTCTCTTCCAGTGTAGTGCTTCTGCTTTAAGCAGCTGAATACCCACCTACAGAGCTAAAGTGTGGAGGAATAATTCAATTCAGCAATTAGGGCTTTATTCCCTTATTAACCTTCCTTCCCTCCCCATGAAAATGTTACATCAGTATGTAAAGAAGTTATTCTGGTCTGCAGAAGCAGCCAAACTATGAACTTGGTCTCAAAGTCTTTTTTTTAATTATTTATTTTTAAAATCCTGAAAAACGAGGAACTACACGAAGGTACTATTTTCAACAGGGTATAACACAATAATTACTTTTAGAAATTGGAAACTTGATTTATCAACAAAATGTAAGGACATCCTCCTTTCTGTGCCAATTCCTCCAAAGGAAGACTTTGAATTTATCACATTAAAAAGTATTGCCTTCATCCCGAATGTGTCTTTGAATCAGCTACCTGTAACTCATGTTTAAATCTCATGAATAAGCAATGCTTACCACTTTTTCCAGTATTACAAAGGGGGGGTGAAAAACCACATTTTTAATGAAAAGTTGGCAAGCTTTTGTGCAATAGAGAGCAGATGCCCAACTGCCTGCACCTGACAACATTTATAAAAATAATGTTTGCAAAATATGATAACTCATTTCCCACTAAGTGATTTTTTTAATTTTTTTTTATAAAACAGGCATCAACCTTCCAATTCATGGGTTACTTTCATCAAATGGTTCAAATGGTTAACTGCAAATAATTTTTTATTTTTAGAATAAACCAGGAAAAAACTACTGAAGAGACTGAACTTCTTTTGTTTTGAAGGTAGGACCTTGAAATATATAGATAAAAAGAGGAGTAGAGGATTACAAAGTTGCAACAATACACATTAACATTAAGTGACCTAATATTTTCCAGAGGCATCAAAGTATTTGTTTTATATGCAGCACATATTTATCATATAAAGAGATCTGAAGATAAAGTACAACCTTTTAAGTGTTTGTACAATTAAAAAATGTTACAGAGAGAGCTGCATGGTGAGAATTAACTCTGAGATGACAGACATATAGCTATATAACATAAGCATGTGTTTGCTACACAAATAAACCTCCAGGACTAAGTTCTCTATATTCTGAGTCTAAGACCAAATCAGTTATTTTAGCCTTTGAAGAGTTATCAAATCTTATCTTTCACATCATCATGATCTGTCACTTTATACATTTCATTTGAAGTTTAAACAATTTAATTTAATCTGGAGATTTCATACCACAAATATGTTACAGTGATTCAACTGATTTCCCTTTTAGGTAAAGGCATTATAAAAATCCTTACTTAAATTGAGACTTAAAGGCTATATATTTTCCTGTTTTGTCAGTTACTTCCCTCTTTCAAAGCTCAAAAGTTTTCTACAATAGTTATTTTAGTATCTTAACTAAATCATATGCTGCTGCGAACCCCTTTTGCCCTGTAAGAATGACAGAAAACACAAAAGAAATATGTATAACATCAATTGCTCCAGAATGGCTAAATTCCTAGTCAGCAAGGTTTTGCACATAAACGCATCTTTTGTTTATGCAAATGAAGTGTGGTCGATATACTTGGTTCTTACACCTTGTGCTGTTTCTAAACACTACAGTCTCTGGTTCTCTCTGTTAACATCCTTCAGCACATTATTTTTAGCATTAGCTCAAACTGTCACTAGAAAGTCTCATCAACATTTGAGATCCATTTTACTTACAAAAATGGCTTTTGAATAAACAGAGTTCAGGTCACATGAAATAAAAAAAACAACCAAAAATCCACAACAAAAGCCCAACACCTTCCTTGCTCTGTTCTAATCTATCCTACCTGAATCCCTTCAGCCCAGGGGGGTGGCTAAGTAACCCCAGTTTTAGCCAGCTACACTAGAGAGCTACAGTCTTCCTTCCCTCATCAGCTGACAGGCACCTCCTGAGGAAACTCATCCCATCCTAGGATTAGATAACTAGTTTAAACAAGATGTCTAACTTCTGGACAGGTAACCTAACATGTGATAAGTCAAGGTAAAGTATCATGTACCGCTCCCAAACAACTTGTAAATCGTGCCACTATGATAAACTAGAGAGAGAATCCTTTGTATCATTTCATTTGAAGAGCTGAATTTTCCCAAATACACAGAAATACCTGTTGGTTTTTTTACCATTCTTTCTCTCAAATGAAGTCCCAAATCTTTCTCAGGTTTGACTTTTTACCATTACAGGAGGCTACATCTTTAGTCTTATCTCTCTCATGAATCAGAGATTTTTGTTTCTAAGCCTCACCATCTGTCTGTGGTTTTGGAAGATTCTTTAACATTTCAGATATATGACTATGTGATAAAGCTTCCAACTTCCCAGGTATTCTGAATGAATTGCAGCTGCCATACCCTACCAAGACTGACCTACTTGCACAACTCTAAAATAGATTCCATACTCTTTTCCACCCATACCCATTCTCCAAAAGGAAGGGGAAAAAAATAATATCTGCAACAATATGAATGTTACAGGAACAATTTGAAAAGGTTCTTAAAATACTCACACTTCAGACTCACTCATTTCTAAGAAAGAGATTCACTCTGCTTAGTCACAGCAGTATGTAACTACCATTTACACTGCTGACTAACCTTTCTAATTCAAAAGGAAGAAACTTTTACAGAATTTGTCTTGGCCATTTCATGAAAAGAATGCATTAGAGCTTTGAATTTCTAGATGTATATGTGTGCTTAAAGGATTTTATTGAGTAAATATTGAATTACTAGGCAAAATTAGAAAACAATGTGTAAATAGTGTGCATTCAGTAATTAAACTAGACCTCAGGCCACATTAGGTGCTCCTCAACAAAAACTTTCAAGTATCCTTGGAAAAGCAAACCAAAAAGTTTGCACTTACCCTGAGTTTGCGCTTCATCCAGGAACAATTTCAGCCTCCTGCTTCTGAGCCCAAAAACTTTTGCCGTTTCATGTAGAAGACCTTGGTATGTTAATCCATTCTGGCCAACAGGGTTTTCCATTAGAAGAGTTCCCACTGTTCCTTTCTGACATTCTGAACGAGATAAATGGTTGAATCACTATTGGTAAGGAATGATATTATTTGATTTTTCTTGGTAAATTGAAATTTAGGAGTTCTTCCATTTCATCTCTATTTCTACAGAGTACTGAGTAACTACCAATACCGACCTACTTACAGATGTTCAGTAAATAAGTTCATGAATTATAGAATCAGAAGGATAAGTGATTATTAACAGCTTGACAAACAAAAGAAAACTTTGCAGAATTCTTTACATGGGTCAGCAGGATAACCTAGAGACTGGGAAACATGAAATATTTCAACAGGACACACAAACCACTAAGAACTAAAGAAGCTCACAAAGCACCTTCTGTTCATCAAATCCCCAGTTAAAAACACATTTTTGGTCCAAGCAGGTTCCCAGTAGTGTCAGTAAGATTCACATGGACAGTCCAGAAAGGACTCATACCAGGGCAGAGATTAAGAGCAAGTTACTAACAACATAGCTGTTCCAACATGATGTTTCAGAGTAGAAATTACAAGATTAGCAGCTGTGAAAGAGAATTACATGCACACATCTATATTCCAGATTAGTAATACAATTCATGTGGCTTCTAAATAGCTCTAAGAAATGTTTCACAGGCTGTTTACAATGTCTTGGTAAAGAGCTGGCTCCTCCTTCCTTTTTGGTCAGTTTTAGACTCAGCCTTTTCAAATAAGCTGTGCAGGTGAGCTGATGGTTAGAAATAGGAAAACAATGCTGAAGGGCTCAGTTTAAATGCTGTCCCTTATCTCAAACTGGCTCTCCTTTTTCTTTTATGAAAAGACAGAGAAAAGAAAGCAAATTATTACTATTAGAAATTATTATTATTATTATTAGAAAGCAAATACTAGAAAAAAAATAAACAAAATCACCACCTGCCAATGAAAACGTATGTATTTATCTTCATCAGTAAGCAACGGTGTCCAAAACTTGTATCTCAAAAAGCTTGGCCTGTAAATGAGGGATCAGTATCCTACATACCTTGTGGTTTTGCATTCATTAACTGCAAGTTGATATACTGGCAGAGCAGAGCATCAGGAGAGTTGATTAGAGCAGGTGTTGACCCTGTTGTGACATGTAGAGTCTTTCCACTGAGACTCAGTAAGTCAGTTTTGTTTATCAGTTCTGAAAAACAAAATGAGACCAGTCAGGCCATTACAGGGAAGCTGAGGTCCAGTTCTCACTTGTTTAGCTGACAATGAGTCTAACTACTGATTCCACTGTGGAAGCATTTCCCTCTTTGCAATCCTTCCTCAAGAAAGAGCATTTCTCCATTTTGAAAAATGGAATTTGTGCAGAAATATTTTGTTTTCTTAACACCACAGAATATTTCATCTGCTGGGGAAATTAGCTCCTATGTAACATTTCTTATGCACATAAATATACAACGTGATTACTTATGCAATAAAAACAGTTAAATAACTTCAAAGAAGCAAGAAATTATTCACTTAAGCCAACCATTTCTATTTCATTAAATTAAGACCTATGACTTTGTCTATACCCTGACTTTCCTAGCTGAAACAGCAGTGGGTATGTGTCAGTATACAATATCAGGACATTCCCCTCATTCAACTCCAGATGACAATAAATGTAAAATCACTGGCTGGTTAGCTCATGAATAATGCCCTCTGTATTAATAACTGTGTTTAATGTCAACAATAGCTGACTATTCAGCAGATTATTCCAACCATGCATATTAAGAAAATGGTGGACGATCAGACCCAAAATAGGACCCATGTCTCAAAGGGTCTTAGAAGTAATATCAGCACCCTGAAAGCACTCAGATGAGAAGCTAATGAGGTTTCTGTAATGCAAATGAAATACGTAGGGTTCCATTCTGCACTACCTACATGAGGTAGTATCAGAGGTTAAAAAAAAGCTGCCAATAGCCACAACATTAAAGATACAGAGAAATAACATCACTTTTTGTTACAAAGCTTTTGCAGCTACAAAAGAACTCCGAAGACCATATCCAGTAAGAACTAAGACATTTAATTTCTTGTAAGAAGTGTGTGTTGCCTATGGAACAGGCACATCTGTCATCTCTTTCCAACAGGTTTTCATTGTGTATCAGCCCTAGTCGCATGTCATGGAGCCTGAGCTTTATAAAGCTTATTTTCCATCAGCTCACCTGAATGAATTTCAAAAGGGGCAGAAGTGGCACTCCTTTTTCCAGGGTAGTTTATCAACTTAAAAATGAAAAAAAACCCAACAAACCAAACCAACTAACAAAAAAAAGACCACAAAAAAAAACCCAAAACCCAAACCAAACCCCCAAAAGGTAAAAAGTAATCACAGACTAGAAGTTCTCAATTTTGCCAACTGCCACAGAACATCAAAGCACAAGGCACTGTGGAAGGCTTATGAGACTGCCCTAAGAAAGGATGAAGGCCTCAGGCTGCATCTAAGCTTCTAAATGCTTTTAAAAATCAATTTCTATCTATCTCTGTATCTATTTTTAAAGAAAAAGGCAAAACTTCATTGCTGCTTATAAAATTCAGTTTTCAAGAATGAAGATGATGATCATGGTGGTCACCCACTAGCTACACAAACACTTTGGTATGTTTGAGGTGCAAGACACATGATGCTCAAGCACAGGAGGGATCTGCTTTGGTTTTACTTAGAGGAAAGCAAGAAAATAATTAACAAGTGGAGAGGAATTAGCAAGATTGCATCATAGGGAAAGGGAGTTAGCAGCAGGTTTTTCCTTGCGTAACCTTAAAGCAGCACTGCCTGCCATTTACATACAGTTCCTGAGTAGGAGACAGCACTAGTGAGCAGGGTGCTTTATAGAGCAAGAAACAGATAGCTCGAGTAACTTCGAGTTTAAAACATTACCCAGTTGCCGGGACCTGTGCAGATCTATGCAGGGCAACAGAGCATGAGCTACAGGAATGGTGATTTGTGTATTTAACAAATCTAGCATTTTGCATTACAGGACCGCTGACATTTTCACAAGGAAGAGCTCATGTACAGTGCTGTCAATTGAGTCAGTTCATAACCCTCTAATAAGAGCAAGAAAAAGAAAGAAGTGGATCAATTTTTCATATATAACAATACACTTGAAAACAAGCAGACATTACAAGTGCTCATCAATATTAAAATCACTTCTAAAGTCAGTTCTCCCTGCAGCTGAAATTGAAGTGGTAACGTTCTCCTAAGGTGCCTTACAGCCTCATGGCCTTTTAAAAATTAAAGATTAAAAAAACCCCAACTTTTTGTACTCTTGTTCAGAAAACAGTGCTAATAATAGAATTAAAAAAATAAATTAACCATCTGAAAATCATAAAGATGAAATAAGACATGGACTAAGAAGTTTGTAGGAGGATTTTTGCCGCACCACCCCCACCCTCCCACTTTTTAAGCCCTACATCCCTACATGATTTACAGCTTCATTTATTCCCATAAGCAAATTTAATTTTTTTTTAATAGGTCTTTTTCAATATGGGC
>JANZLQ010000037.1:3985097-4004033 GCA_026212715.1 Elanus axillaris
ACTGAACTCAAAACACAGCACTGTACCAGCTACTAGGAAGACACTTAACTCTATCCCAGCTGAAACCAGGACAACTTCTAATTGCTTCCAGTGAGTTTCTAAGCTAACTTAAAACTGGGAGCACTGCCTCTTCTAGAAAATTTTAGTAAGAAAGGAAATGAAGAAAGAAAACAGAAATGGACTCAAACATACTTCAGATGTTCACCAGCTTACATAGTCACATTCATTATTATTCAGTAAGCAACTCTGTAACCATGTTCAACAAGGCACACACCTACTTTGACACACAAACTGTAAACATGTCAGAAAAGAAGTTCCAGAGAGTGCATTTAGTTTTCTCTCCTTTTAATATGGAACTCAGCCCTGTAACACTTCTAAAAATATCACTGCACTCATGTTTTCATTCTCCAAGGCACAGTCATATTCTCTGGTTTTAAGTATTCTTTTCAGCTCTATACTTCATATTTAAGTTTTTCAAAAACAGCATCTCCTCCACAGAAAGGCCTACATTTACAGTACTACATCAAGAATTAAAAATTCTCAAAGTACACACTTGGAGCATGGGTGAACATACACACACAAATATAGAGTATGTATGCCTCCATATAGATATTCACATGCAAACCCTTCTGCAGAATAATTCACATGCACCCCAGAGTATTTACTTCAGGTCCACATCAGAAGACATCATGAACAACATGCGGTTTTGCTTAATAAACTTATTTTCAAGAATTATTTAAAGCTACTATTGGAAGGGAGTTTGCACCATCTTTCCAACAAATTTGTGGCTCCAACATTCATCACACCCTTTTCCAAACAATCTTTTAACACCCCCAACAAATCAAACCTGGTACATTCCTACCTTGCTCTGTCCCATTAACACAAACTTTGAGGTTGACGTAGGCACAGGCTGGACCAACGCACTGACACAATCCACCTCTGACAAGTGTAATTTCTAGCTCTGATCCCTTCAACTGAAGAAAGAGGATTATGATGATTATTTGACTATTGTTTTATTAAGCAAATACAACAAAGTATTTTCCTTCAATAAATAACATTAAGGTTGTGTCTTATTATCTTAAATATGTCTTACAATGAAAAAAGCAACTTTTGTGACATCTTCCTCCAGAGACAGAGTGCTTCAAATATGAATTTGCCTTTAATATATGTTAAAGATATAGCAGTAGTTAACACATAAGAAAAACAGAGCGTAATAAACAGCCTAATTTTCACAAGTGATGAGCAGTAATGACAGGCTCCCAAAATATAATCCAAAAGTGAATATACTTGAGAGGAACACTCTTCCAGAGGTATTTCAGGGTATCTGAAGGCAGGACCCTGCTCTCAGTCACTGTCTGGGGAAGCCTTCATCCATCTCCAAGGGGCTACCGAGAACAACCAGGGGTAGCAGTTGCCTTGATATCAAGTCAGCCTTTGTGACTGTCACCCCATTAGCTGTCAGTGAATCAATTAAAACTTGAAACGCTCTATCAAGAAACAGAACATGTATCTTAATGCACAAATGAGACACAGTATGAAGAGACTTGAGAATCTGCAGCATTACTACAGAAACAGACCTATTTTGTAGAGGCCTTAAACTGCAGCTTTAAGACTACTGTTTTTCTAAGCTTGGGTCTTTTCCTGAGCTAAGTACAGGCTAGAATTACTCCTGCACCTACACCAATCTTCATGAGAATCACACTTTAAAAGATCTCTTAATTAAAATTTTTTATTAAACAAGCATCATTCAGAAATCGCTTATATGAACAACTGGTACTGTTGGCCATTTTAGCCAATTTTTTTGTACATTTAGAGGCAGTTTTTGGTAAGAGTCACAGTCCAAAGGGTAAACAGGCAAACCTGGAAGTGCCACTCTTTACTGAGCTCCTATTACAAAGTAGGGAAAGACACTTGGAGCAGTAAATCTCATTTTGTGTTTAGCCATTCTACCAGCTCTTGAAAATACATTCAAGTAGCTGCTTTCTGTCCCAGTATTTTCTGAGCAACTGCTGATTTTTTTTGTTGACTATCAGTGGAAGTCTTTGGGAGAGGAGTTCATAATTAAGGCCTTGTATCAAAAATTTGTCCAGGATAATTTCACAGAAATAATGATCTCAAATGTAATAAAAATACTTGCAGAAAAGACAGACTGCATTGCATTTTGGCCCCAGTCTTCACGTATATCCAACATCATGCAGACTTCTGCTACTCCTTTTAATAACTTGCAGAAATTTGGTGCAATGATCCTGTCATAGTTGAAAACTTAGGCACTCAGGTGTGGAATTACACAGTGTTCTTTTAACTTGCATCTGCTTTTATATCTGAAAGTATGTAATGGTGACTAAAGCATTTTCCATGTCAATGCTGCTTATCAGCCCCCACCAACAGAAGAGAGTTGACACACAATTCAATCTGAATTCACATGTACATAGTCTTTATGCCCGAAACTACTAGTACAAAATGCAGTGCAGTTATGACTAGTAAAGACTACTAACCATAGCCACATCTGATGCACCAAATGACAAATTCATTGCACACAGCTGCAGCTGTCCTCCACTCTCCGCAAAGGGCCAAACCTCTACACTGAAAAGATGTCCTTTTCATTTCAGGTATTTTTATTCACTGCTTTTAATGTGACAAGCTAGATGCAGCAGAACACAGAGTCAAACATCTGCCCTAAATAATCCATCTCTGCAGTCCCAGGAAGCAGACTTCCAAGGAAGACTTTACAGTTGTACTAAAATCTCAGTCAGCTGTTTCTCTCTGCAACCTCTGTTTCAAAGTCCAAGTATGTGACTAACAGTTCAGAGGCACATCAAGTCTGTAAGCACAGTAACCATCTAAATATGCAGAAGGCAACCCATGCAGCAAAGACCACAGATTGACTCCATGGGGAGGTACTTTGTAGCAATTGAGGCTCCTTCAAGTAAAATAATAACAATCAACTCTGCATTTACTTACAAAGTTGTTCTTTGCCTCCATTTACCACACATACACTATATAACTTCAGTACACAGAACTTGCAGTAATTCCCTGCTAATGGTTTTGTTTGAAGAAACTTCCACACCCAAGATTTGAAGCTGACAGGTAGGCACTCTCAGCTGTATGACTGTTACAAGATGATTGCATTTCTATAAACTTCATCATCAATTGCAATAGTCATACAGAACTGTCTGTTGTGTATAGTGTTATTCCAGTTAACATTTTTTAGGTTTTCCCAGTCTGACGTGCAACATTTGTGCAAATGCACAGCCTGACCCACAAACCTCTTATCTCTGGTTTACATACTAGCTCATCATTTCCAAAACTGAACCCATGTCTGGTCTTTGCTGACATCCAGGCAACAGCTATCAATCACAACCATAATAACCAGCACCTTCTGTCAGGGCAAGATTTCATCTTTATGTAGAGAGCATTATGTAAAACTAATCCAATAGACTCATCTTTCATCTTTCCACAATGTTTTTCTTCACTAGAATCTGCTAAATTAAAGTTTAGAAAACAGAAAAATAATGGGGCTGGGAGTGGGTTGTGGAACAGACCATTCTTGCACAGGCATGTAAGCTTTCACGGAAAGACACAGTGACCAACATTAAAGCCCATGTACCAGGCAATTTCAGAGGCATGCATTCAGACAAGCGTTTCCCAGCACTAAACATTCTTTTCCAGCTGCTTTTACATTCTAATTCAGATTTGATGTTGACTTAAACAGTCCATCAGCAGCATCCCAATCAAACAAGAACTTCGAAGAAATAGCAAAATATTTTCACTAATTTCTCAGCCACAATGTTTTCCAATTTTATGTAGTGTTTTTCCCTATGTTTGTCACTAAACTAATAGTTTTGAAAAAGGCCAAAGAGAGCTTTGTTTCAAATCTGTACAGCTTTAGAAGTGTACTTAGAAGTATAAAACACTTCCTTTACACGTACTGTTATTGCAAAGGATAAAATATGCACTTTCCTTTCTGCTATTCTCAGACCCCCAAGCCATTCCATAAATCAAAATTTAAGTTTCATATATCCTAAATTCTTGTCTTTCTGGTCTAGCATGACATTTAGATCGAAGAATACTTCATCCACAATGCCACTAGGAATGCCTTTTGAATATAGTAAGTTTGAATAAAACCGTGGCAAAAAATATTCTCAAAACATGTCACAAGAAACAATCAAAGAAAACAAAGGAAATAGTTCAAATCTGCTGCTGAAAGAATAAACCATCTGCAAAAGTGTGTTGTTACAAAAGACTGAACTTTAGCAACATGGGGGAGAAAAACCAAGCATCCTTAAACATTAACAACTGAAGTTGGTCTTAAGCCAAAAGGCAAAATTTAGCCTCAAAGGAGAACAGTTCTAATATGAAAGCATATTAACTTAAAGAAATCAGAGCAACAGTATTTTTGCTGTCTAAATAATGCACTAATCCAAGTACAAATAACTGTCAGTATTAAGCTTATACAAACAACTACTAAAGATATTTATTTTGGTACCCAAGCAGCTTCATTTTCAAAAATACTACACATACAGACCCCAACTATTTTCTTTTTTAAACCAGAAAGACTAATATGGAAATTTATAAATATGAAACAATATCCACTATATCCCACAAATAAATATTGATGTGCAATTTTTCTGTAATTGAAGCACTTTGTTCAGTTAAAAGCAGATAAAATGAACTATGCATTCAATGCTTTTTCCTTCTAACCTGGGTTGTTTCCTGGATGAGAACTTCTTTTGAGGTAGGCACCGGGTAAGGCTTCAGGGCAGCCTTTATGGTTGCAAAAATGAAATCCTTATGTTCCTTAATAACAGTATCCAGGTAGTCACCTTGTGGATGTGATCTGTAGTAAACTGTAATCTCATCTGTAGGAACCAGATTTCGCTATAAGATACACCAAATATACTATTAGTGACAGCAAGAATGACTTTCACATATACAAACTAAAAGAAGAATACTTGTTAAGTTAAAGAAAAAAATATCTTAGAAAGATATTTACCAGACATTTGTTAAAAGCTTCCACAAAAGATTTAGAATAAACAATTCTTTTGTCAGAAGGGCAAGAAAAAGGCTTGAAATGTGGCTAGTTTTTTCTTCCAAATAGTGTACCTTACTCAAAATGTCTCACTTCCCAGTTCATTTACCAGCTTACTCCCTTAGTGAGCTAAATTTATTAAAAAGCTTTTCTTGATGCATGAGAATTTTACTAGCAGTGACACATCCGGTTAGCCTGAAATTAAGCCCTTGGTTCTTTATCAAACAGTTGCACAGTGACTTTTTCTTAACGTCCAACAGTCTCCAAGCCATTTTAGTATTGTTTTGGAAGGTGGTGACCAGACTTCTTAGTTTTCACACTAGTTCTGTCACATCTCAGGTACTAACATACACTTCAGAAAAAGAACAATTAATTTGAATGGTACGCTTATTAAAGCTGAATTAGAGCAAAATTCTGCTAAGAAAATGGTTTCAAGAAAAACAATAGCAGCACAAAGAAAACTTTATTTCTAAAATCTGCTAAAAATAATAACTGGCCTAATGCCAGTAATAGTTACTGTGGATCCGGAATCTGTATTTTTATTACACGTACACTTTTATAACAGGAGTGGGCATGAAAGAATGACAGAATAAATGCACATTAGCATCACGTTAATTATTAGGCAAGATTAAGTATTTTGATATTCATTTAAGTGAGAATAAATTACAGCTTTATGTCATTACAGAAGTAAATTTAAATCATCCAGTAACTTATGAGAGAGTTTTCTTTTCATGGCTATATTTTTTCTGGTTTTACTTTATACAGAAATTAATCTACATAGGTTTTTTAATATATATTACATATATTACAGTTAACTATTTTGGTACACAATTGTAATTTTTCAGTCTTATGTTGAAGATTCATGCAGTCTTAACTGTACAGATATCTTTTCCCAAAAATGTCCCATGAAAATTTTCCCTACATATCATTTAGAGCTCTTGCAAGATTTCTTCAGGCATATGTCTGAAAAAGATACAAAGTCCAGCACATTATGACCAAGTTAATTGAGTAGGAAAACCCTATATATATCATAGAACAGTATGTTCCATATCTGCAATGTGTATGTGCATGAGGGGACAGGGGATTGTTTTGGTTTGCGTGCTGTTTTTTTTAAACTTGCAGGTTCTGAAACCTTTAGAATTCTTTGTACCAAGTTAAATATTACTTAATATCCTCTCCAGATGAAAAGCTCTTTAGACTTTTCATCACCTCCACAGTGGCCATGCTTTCTTGGCACAAAATGGAGTTAGTGCGTGCAGTTCTTTCTGGATTAGTAATGTAGAGAAGGAAGCTACATGGGTTCGAAGTGCTTTAACAACAAGGTCAGACAGCATCATTTGTATATATGATGAGAACAATTTATAGAGTGGAATCATTAATGTAGGTATACAAATCAGTGCCCGAAATGCCTCTTGCGATTTGCTAAGACACGAGTTTGTTTCTTTTAGCAGTCCTAGGCTCAGATGTCTTGGCTCTCACCAGCCCAACTGACGTAACACACTGCAACCAAGTAAAACAACGTAATTCTTGACAGGAGGCAGGCATGGTAGAGCTGCTTTAACTGGGACCGAACCACTGCTATGTGGCTGAAGATAGAAAACAAGAGGGGCTCAGTAAAATAAATTAGTTATTTCACTATGGATGAAGTATAGCAAGCTCATTGTTCAACTCTAGTTACTTAGGAATATGGGAATTCAAAATGAAAACAATGATTTGTAATCATTTATGTCTAATCAGAAAGCCATATATGAGCAGTAAATGATACAGGGCTTCATGTTTAATTAAAAACATCCGTTTCTGCTGCATATTGCCCCAAGATTGCTTAGAAGTAAATTAAAATGTCTTGTTCCAAACCTTTGCTTCCTAACCTTTTTGCGAAGCTTCTGGATGCGATTAATGACTTCCCGTGCAACTCCTTCATCCACCATGGACTGGTCTGGGGTAACATCTAGCAGAACTAAAACCTGAGGTAATGCACAGAAGACAGTTGAATAGGTGACAAACTTGAAACAGTTAGTATTATCTCACTCAGAAGCTCAGGTACATTTTTAGAGCTCCTCACTTACAAAATATTGTGTTGAAGAGAGTACTTTAACATCTCCAAAATTCAGAAGATAGTTCAACAAATTCCAGGAGCCTATCTGAACAAAGCCACCCCAGCTTTCACCTCACCATTTTCATGTTACTTCTAGAGGAACTCTTCCCTTAAAACAAAACAACAAAAAAAACACCCCAAAACCAAAACAACAAACAATAACCAATAAAGTACCTGAGCATCAGAATGTGCCTCATACTGGGCAGATCCTCCTGCAACTTGATCAAAGGTATACATGAGACGAAGATCTTCCCCATGGAGTTCATGTCCCTCTACAACAATGGCGCCTGCAGAATTGGCAGATGAAGAGCATCTCTTACAGTCCGAGTAAAAATAAATTCTTTTAAATTCAAAAAGCTTTAAATAAGTATCAGACTTCAAATAGATGAAATGCCGTATATTTGTGATACAATTAAACAGCAGTTAAGCACTAGTAAGAGACACTGAATTATCCCACATTCTGATTTTTCACACAAGCACTTCTACAGGCAGCAGAACTCACTCAAATGCAGACACTTCAGCAACTGTTTGTGTACCGTTTGAATGAACTGAAATAAAACTTAAAAATAACCTGTGTATTCAACTAAATCAAAATTTACATTTCAGCAGTTAACTAAACAGATATAGCTGGAAAATTCACACCCAGTTGTAAATCTGAAATTGAAGCAATGCTTTTAGAATAAAAACTATTGCACATATACTCATTCAAATCTGATTCAGTCTTACGGAACAGCTTGCTCTCTACTTCATTTTGGCCTTACAATAGTACTTAAAAAGGACAACAGTGTAAGATTAGTCTACATGGCCACTTCTAATCTGTCCGCAAAACAACAAAACCAACTTTTCTCCTACTCTCATTAACATAAAATTTCATAGGCATAATAAGAGGGAAGTAGGCCTTAAGTTCCCTAAGCCCACAGAAGGATACTTTTGCATCTATTCCTGAAAATACTCAATGAATATACACAAATCAAGTGCAAGTGCTTGATTTGTTTTCTGATGAGCCAAAGGATTTGGGATCTTTTTTTGGTCAACATTGTCATCATTTAGTGGTTTGCACCACTATGTACCTGTCTCCTGGAATTCTTCCAGCTGCTCACTCTTCAGCTCTTTGATTGCAGCCATGACAAGCTTAAATGCACCTTTCAAACGCTTCCCAAGCACCATGTGATCTGGTTCTGCTCTCAGCCGGACTCCATATTTATCTTTATTAGTAGATAGTGTCACTTGACGTACATTAAGTTCCTATATAAATACACAAAGAGAAAGAAAGAAAGAAAAAAAAAAAAAGAGGATGAAGAACAGCTGTCTCTGACAGCTGTGGAAAGGGTATGAAACCAGGGGCCACAGTAGCAGGGGAGTCCTAAGTCTCAATCTGCAAAATTTTTATATGGTTGTCGCTATGATCCAAGTCATTTGTCAACACTGCAAGAGCAAACAAACCCAACCAATACTGAAACTACCCTCCAACAGGAGATCCTATCCTCTGCTTCAGCCTTCAGGTAGATATTTCTGTGTTTAAGGACATGAGTCAGTTCTTAATTCAAATCAGATCCCTATTCAACAGCCTTTTTTATTTTACCGTAACAACTGCCTGAAGAGATACAAGTATTACCTTTGTGTGCGATGGTATTAGAAAATGGCCTGGCAAAATTCAGGAAGAACAATTTTGCTGAAATAGTCTTTTCAGTATGCATTTAGCCAGAAAACTATAACCAAAAATTTTATGTTTTAGGTTGTACAAATGCTTCATTTTGTCTCCTTCCTTATTTGTTTATTCTAGGTCCTTACTGTTCAGAAAACCATATTGCTCAGAAAAACTTCTGTCTATGCCCTGCAGCACAAGATCAGCATGCTGGAGCAGACAAAAAAAGCTTATAAAACTTGCATGAACTTCAGGGGGGGCCCCAGACCAAGCATGTTATTTTGCCACTACAGAAACTTGGGTGTGCCCATGTTTTATAAGTAACGCGTGCACTTTTTGTCCCCATATCTGAAGCGGAATATAGTAGTGCTGCGGAAAGCTTTATAGAACTACTGATTAAGAAGAGATCTTTGTTACCATATGAGGAAAGACCAAGGCTAGAACTCTTTGGAAAGAA
The DNA here is from genome assembly GCA_026212715.1 of Elanus axillaris. Taxonomy (NCBI): domain Eukaryota; kingdom Metazoa; phylum Chordata; class Aves; order Accipitriformes; family Accipitridae; genus Elanus; species Elanus axillaris. Next base: position 3,994,324 of record JANZLQ010000037.1, read on the forward strand.
GAAAGCTGAAGGGGAATATGATTGAGGTTTAAAAAACTATGAAAGAGGTGGGTAAGGAATGTAAAACTGGAATTCACCAAAACCACCCTTCAAGTAAGGGACCATGCAATGGAAATAGTAGGAGATTGGTTTAAAAGAGATATACAAGTAGTTAACATTTGGAACTTAATGCCACAAGAGGAGGTAAGCAGGACTGTACCACCAAGTTCCAAAGGGAATTAAGCTTATAACAGTAAGCACATGAAAAGATGTTTAAGGGAATAAGCAGGCATGTGCCCTTGAATATCTTTAAACTAGCTGCAGATGGTGACTACGACAGGAGTCTACTGCAAGAAGTGACCAGATGCTTGTGCTTTCTCTAAATGGACTCTAACATTGCAGGAGAAAGCATGATGTGCTAAGATGAGCTGTGAGTCTAAATCACTAAGTCATTTCTTACATTATTAAGTACAAATATTTCCCTCATCACAAACACATTAAAAATCACCATTAAAAAACCCCCACAAACCTTATTAAACACCCTGACCATCATACAATGCCAAATTTGAAAACACAGAGCAAACTTCTCCACTCTACACTTAATTCTGTCCAATGAACAAATGCTTTACACACATTAACAACACCAAGAAATAATGTCTTGGTATACCTCCTGCAAATAAGAGCACTGTATCCCAGTGTTATTTTGTGTCGTCAGGAGAACCTGGTCTTTTCTGCTTTGTAAAGCCAAGTAAGAAACACACACAAGGCAGGATCTGATACCTAAATTCCCAGTTTCACAGTCTCGCTCTCTATTCTTGGTGTAACATACCAGGGACAGATCTTGGAAAGTTTTAATTGCTGACATGCAACTCTACTACAGTACAAACCTGCACATATGTGGAGTACATTTCACTAATTCAGCAGGTTTTGTCTGTCAGGTTGCCCAATACTTGAAGCATTTTGTCTTTAAGTCTCCACTAGAAGGTTAAGAGTTCATGTCAACATGATACAAAATCACCAAGTGCATTTGGCAAGCAAGGTACTCCAAGTCATTTAGGAAGCAGAAGTAAATGGTAGCGTCAACATGACAGGACTAGCAAGTAGCCAAACATTTAGACTGAGAAGTAATGCTTAAATACTACCTCTGGGCTACAGTTTAATTCCCTAGGAAATGCTACTGACATGAGGAGCCAAGAATACTGAATCTAATTTTATTTTAATACATCTTTTAGGAAATCTAATGAAAATTATGTACTTCAGAAATTCAGCTTTAATGTGGTGCTGTTGGAAATAAGCCCACAAGTAGTAAATGACAAAAAACAGGTAATAACCAAAAAAATAGCACCAACTGAAAGATGACTTTAGGCCTGATTAGATAAATTGCATACAAGCCAACTTCTTCAGGACAAGTTTTCCATGCTAATTAGATTAGGAAACTGTTCTTCTGTATACATTATCAAGTAAAAAAACCCAGCGTGACTCTTCAAAAGAAAAAAAAAAAGCAAGTCTGTATCTTAGGTCTGTTTACATCTGTCTCAATATATATAGTGCTTTGACTTAAAATAGTTCATATGTTCAAAATTAGCTCCTTAACCCATCTTTCAAGTCTCATACACACAAACTGAAGCAACCAGTCCTTCCCATTGCCAGTTAGAAGACCTGTATATTCAGGCATTCCTATCTACAAGGGCTTTTTGTTGGTGCCATATGCCCGCCATGATCAGATCGACCAGCAGCCCAACTGCACTCAATTCTCAGAACAGAGAAAGAGAAATGCCAGTGGTACCAGCTGGTCTAGCCTCTCTAAGCAAACATGCCCAAAAAGAAAACAAATATGGGTTATGTAATACTGTAAGAAACAAAATACTGAAGGACCATACAACTCCCACAGTTCATGTGTCAGTTAATTCAGCCCATTCATGAATGTCATAATTTAACCCTAACCAGCAACTAAGTACCATGCAGCTGCTAGCAAACTTCCCCTCCTCAGTGGGATAGGGGAGAGAACTGGGGAAAAAAATAAAACACATGGGTGGAGGTAAAAACAGCTTAATAGGACAGAAAGGAAGAAAATAGTAATAATGATGATGATAATAATAACAACAATAATAAAATGACAATAATAATAAAAGGATTGAAATATACAAAACAGGTGATGCACAATGCACCACTCGCCGACCAATGCCCAGTTAGTTCCCGAGCAGACATCAGCACCTCCAGTCCAACTCCCCCCAGTTGATATACAGGGCATGACATCACATGGCATGGAATACCCCTTTGGCCAGTTTGGGTCAGCTGCCCTGGCTGTGTCCCCTCCCAACTTCTTGTGCCCCTCCAGCCTTCTTGGTGGCTGGGCATGAGAAGCTGAAAATTTCTCAACTTAGTGTAAACACTACTTAGGAACAACTGAAAACATCAGTGTATTATCAACATTCTTCTACTAAACCCAAAACACGGCACTATACCAGCTACTAGAAAGAAAATTAATTCTATCCCAGCCGAAACCAGGACAACGGACTCAGTCTACTACATTACTGTAACACCATTAACGTTATGAAATACTGGTAGACCTTGGATCTGATAAAGAAGTCAATTTTCTCCATTTTATTATAGCCATACACAGGGGTAGGGGTTGAAGGGTATACAAACAAGATTCCGATTGTGCATAGAGTAAAATTTACTCAGATAAAACCCTTCCCTGGAAGTAGTTAGGAAAAGAAGTCCTGAACTAGGCTTGCAAAAGGCCTCAAATACTAATGAATAAAATGCAACTGCGTTCAGTTGCTAAAAGCCTTCTGGATTTATTTCATTTTGTGAACTTGGCCATTTCTGCATGACAACTCTATACTCTGGACAGTTCTAATATTAGAATCTATTTGTTTCAGTGATTTGCTGTGTTCTGATGATGACAGAGTAAGGCTGCAGATCAAAGACTACAGCTACTTCTGAAAAAAGCAATGAATGAAATATTCTAAGAATTGACAACTGTATTTTTCAAATTCTTTTGCCAGCAACAGCATGAAATTAAATGGTGTAATTTTTCTTATAGATTACCTCTGGCACCTGCAAATTTACTAAAAACACATTTCTGGCAATAACTAAAGGTTCTAAAGGTCTGAATATGTAGGAGGTTAATGAACAAAGCTGTGAATACAGCCCAAGTAATACTACCCAGTCTGCCTGTATTCATTGACCTCCTCAGCTCTGAACCATCCTAGTAAACAACTAGATTGATTGCTAAGCAATACAATAAAACACATACTAAGCTTCAGCATCAGCTTGTTGAATTTTAAGACAGGTAATAAAAATAGGACAATAGACAGTATTTTGTATTTGTGTTTCCATAAAGGTATTTGAATTTCTTTTAACTCATCTACCCATGAGACATACCTTGTTTGCAGTAACGAATATAAATTAAGACATGCTTTTGTACAATCCAATTATGTAATAATTTATCAAATTGTGAGGTTCCTTTGTTACCTTTTACTAGCTGTAGAAGTTGTCAGCAAATTTTGTTGGCTATCTTTTTGGAAGTAATTTGAGTAAGCAAACCTCATCTACCTTAAAATTGGATTAGGTAAAATCCACAAATCCAGTTTTCAGATCAAGCAAATGTGGTAAGACACCAGCCTAAATGTCACAAAACTCTGCTATTAAAAAGATCCATGTATTGAAATGATTAATAATAATAGCAATTCTGAAGTGAAGCATCATAACTGCCATGTCTAAGAGAAATAATCAGTAAATTAACATGACAGAAATGCCTTACAGTCCTACTTGCAAATGAATTACAATTTTTTTAAATTAAAATTCCTTTAGTGCACAATTCTGAAGAATTTTAAGTCCCATAAAACTAAACTGAAAGCAAGAAGCGTACAACACTGCTCTGGAAGTCTTGTGCACTGAGCCATGACTCCCTTCGCCAGTGCTCTTAAGTTGCCCCCAGCAGAATTTTTAGCAGCCTTCCTTAGATGTATGTTTAGGCTTGGGGAAAGATGGTATTGCTGGAGTAATACACAGCTACTTCAGTCATCTCTTGAATTCTTTGACTGGCATGGTTGTTCTCACCAAGACAAGCGAGGCTGAGTTGATCTTACTTGGGTAGATGCAGATTTGTGTTCTCTTTGTCACGGCTGATCTTGACAATGACAACTTGAACTAAAAAAGTTGTAAAACATTTTGAAGCATGTGACTAGATCTTCTGTTACAAAACCCTCTGAAGAGACCTTATTGAAAGGAAGAAAGAATCCTTAACCTACCAAGGAGAGACATATGACAAGGGCCATGCCATTTCTGGACAAGGGAGAAAATCCTTAGATACTGTACTGCCAGCAGTTATTATAATAGAAAAAGACCTTACATCTCACTTATCTTTGAAGACCTGTTTCACTGGCTTTAGAGAATGCAAAATGTTACAAACACTTATGGAAGAAAAAAATAATCTATTAAATGGAAAGCATCATAACCTTATGCTTCACATACTACCAGCATGCCTTAGTACAGCCATTGGAACTGACTCTGTCATGAATATATATAGACTGATCTGAAAAGTGACAGACTGTGACAAATGAAAGATTATAGGAAGGTCAAAGGTCACTTATTAGTAGAAATACATTTTATGTAATAATCCAGAGACCATTAAACAGAAACACAAACTAAAGACAGATTGCTGAACCCACCAGTCCCACATTGTATCAGCTCTTAAGAAGTATAGAGGTCCTAAGGTGATACAAGGAAAGAATTTCCTGAAGACAGAAATGAGACAGTAAGTTCCTCTGCAGTGTCAGATTCAAAACTTCAGAGCTGTGGATGGACCTGAAGGAAAGGAAGCACTCTGAACTGCGGAGAATCCCTATGTTTCCCACCTGATTACTCTACTTGGACACCTAGAAACCATACACTAATATGACAGTAGCTGAGAAGTATGCTGAAGTTAAAATAGGACAAAGAATTAAGTTATAGGAGTATCACTTTTTAGTATATATGCTACAGGCACTTAAAATACAGGAAGAGGGCAGACTTCAGAGGATAATGAAAAGTACGCTCACCTTTCCAGATGTGAAGTTATCAGGGGAAGAAAGGGAAGTAAGTCTTTCATAAACTGTTCAGATGTACAACTACATTGCTGTTCAAATTTTTTTCTCTTCTAATTTCTGCTCATTTAAACAGAGACTGTTTCAAATAAGTAGATTTGAGAGGGCAAGACATGAGAAGGCTAAGCTTGCTGTTCACAGGCATTCAGAAACTGTATTAAGGCTCTACATGAAATCTCTTGTAACAGTTAAAGAAGTTATTTGCGGGGGTGGGGGGGTTAGTTTTTGTGTTACACTGTGCTTAACTTCTCTAACAAGGACCTTGCATTGAGGCTAGTATCCCTTCCTCAGAAACATTTTTATTAGGTGGTCTTGAATGGGAAAGATCATCTGAACAACTACCTAAGTGCTTTTGTTTGCAAGACCACTCCTTCACTTCTCATCTGAGAGAAAAGCCAGCATGTATTCTGCCTCGTTGAATTAAGAGCTACACACAAATACAAGATTGCATAAGGGAAGGATTAAAGTAAAAATCCAGACAGATTAATACACAGAAATTATTGTAATGAAGTAATCCCCAATTTATAGTCAAGTCTAATGCATGCATTCTACCCAACATCAACACCAAATCAGTTCCTTTAGAATTCTGCTTTCTTAGCAAAGAGCCACTATTCAAAATGCAGTTCTTTCCTCCCCAAAACACAAACCAGGCTTCATCTCTGTACATCTCCTCAAGGAGCACAGTGAAACATCTGGGTGAAAAGCAATCATCTACCCCAACGAGAAACGACTGCAGTGAGAGGAAACTAAGACTGCTCAGAAAGAACAGCATTGCTTAACCAGTCTTCCTTCTTCCCTCATTGCCTTCCAGAGTGGTTCTGAAAGGTCTCCAGTCTTACAGTGGAGATGATATTACCTCTAACTGGGAGGTTCAGCAAAGCAATTATAAAGCCCCTAGGCTGCTAACACTGAGAAATTACACATAGCATAGCTCATGTATACCAAATGCATGAGCATGACAGGTTTAAGTAGGAAAAAATGCTGGTTTGCAAGACGTTTTGAAGGCCCCAACACCTAGAAAAACATTCAAAACCATACTGGCATAGTACCTGCCCCCCCACCCCCACCAGCTTTTCCTCTTATAAAAACATGGCTCACTGAAATTCATCCCTGTAGCTGAAACACTCTTCCTTCTCACTGTTCCCTCTTACTGTTTCAGTTGTGCATCATAGATGTGAAAGAAGATGCATATAGTCTATTTGTAATGAAATTTAATTGAACATGAAGACTAATAAAAGCCCACTCTACATTCTTTTAAGCAATCAAAATAGGCTTTGTGCCTTCACTACAACTTCTGAAATGCAGTACTGAAGTTTAAAAGATATATTTATAGCATAAACATATAAATAAATGAGGTTTATATATAAATAAACTCCTTTTTCATTTTACTTGTTAAAATGCTATGGATTTTTACATGACTGACTAAAAGCAGAAAGTGCAGCCAATTTCAGAAAGTTAAGCTCAAAAAATGAAGAAGCGTTACTTTTCTTTTCAATGACGGGGCTTTTATCCAAAGATTTAGAAGTAGGGCAGGCTGCATTTCTCTAATGGACACACATTAAAAGAGTATTGCGGTAGCATACAGGAGCAGATCAGTATAAGAAATTGTATAGACTAACATCTTATTTATTTGACATTTTATTTCCTAAACAACATCCTGCAAAAATCTGGACTGGTCCCCTATTCTCCTTTACATGGAACTCTTTCTCTCTATCAACACTTCTACTTACTGTCAAACTGTTTTAATACTCTTTAACTGAAGGAGATCACAAATTTTGCAGTCCATCTCTTTGACAACATGTAGTTGACTATTGTTTTATTTTCATTCAGAAAACTTTTTTTTTCCTTTCACTGATCAAGAAAAAGAACATTTCAAACAGCCTCTTAGTCCTGTCTCGTCAGTTTGAGTGATTTAAGTATTTCTCAGTACTACAACTAAGGATCATCACCCATTTACCTTCATTTCTGTACACAGTACCCATTGATAATCCCTTTCATTGCAATTCTCTTAATTTTACCTAGTGAGTTATTAATATCATAAACAGAAAAGGTTGGGGTTTTGTTTGTTTAGGTAACTAACATACACAATCCAGTTAAGCATCATGTTTGTGATGTTCTTACCTCAAGTACGTACTTCTCTAAAGATCTGACATTTTCCAGAGCCTGTGGATCCTGATGGATAACAACTACTTCTTTCAAAGGATACTGGGGAGAAGGAAGAAAAAAAAAAACAGAAACTTTTGTCCTTCCAACTGAAAATAAAGAACTTCAGAAATTGTTATTTATCATTTGAAGTATTTTATTGTTGAACTCTTGTTTGCTATTCCAAACTTCATTATTCAATTTCTCCAGGCTTATGCTAAAGTTACAAAGCTACTGCACATCCCAAGGTATTGATAAGAGATGTTAAGTGTTCTAACCTTTACTGGAATGGTTTTTCTGTCTCTGATTATTCGTCCAAGCTCAATAACAGACTGCAAACAGGAAACGGCACTTTCAATTTTTTTGTCGATGAGATGCTCCCTAGATTAAAAAGGAAACATTACTTTGCTTCATTTTCACTGTATCTGTTGGAGCACATTAAAAACATTTAACCCCTTCTCTGAAATTTCCTACAAGAGACCCGATTATGCCCTGTTTGGGGCAATTTGAAAAATGAACAAAGAGGTTTTTCTTCTCACTTGTGGAGAAGATGATGAGGAAATAACTTGCTGAAAACAAAAAACGGAGCTATTTTAAAATCATCTTTTGTTAGTACCTCTCACAAGATGGAGATGATGGATTGAGTCATACTACCCATTCTATTAATATTCAATAAAAAGATTTACATTAATAATATCATAAGAAGATGCAAAAAGATATGACAAACAGAATACTTAAAATGACAATGAAATGCCTATAATGTAACCAACTCACTGGATCCCAGTTTATAATCTTTTCCAGGAATTCTACATATTTTAGCTTGACGTTTTAGATGGTCTTGTCATCTTTCCTGGCTTCATCATTTTAACACCCTTCCATTTTGAGGCAAGGCAGGGTTGGCGGGGAGAGGCTGTCTTTTTTGGGAGGGAGTTGGGTTGTTTGGGGGTTTTTTTGAGTAAGCTGACATTCACATCTTGTTGCAAATGTACTAGCAGGCAACAGTTCCGAAAATGTGGTTTTCTTGATTTCTTGAGTAGCTGCATAAATTGAGCAGCTCCTTTAAAACTGCACAAGTGTCATATGAAGACCAGAGGTACTGGCTCTAAAGACAGTTGTGAATAAAATGAACAAAGTTGCTTGCTGTAATGTAACTAACAAAAGCACTGGGCTGTGAATCATGCATCCAATAAGGACTGTCCAGAAAAACAGAACTGATAAAGCAAAACGTAAAACTCAAGTAGCCCCAACTTCTGTACTAAGACTTTGATTAAGATGTTACTACCCTTCTTGAAGCTTTTGTTCTTCCAAAAGCCAGTCTCCAGGATGGTCCTCCAAAAACTTGGAAACATGTAAATTGTGAGATAAAAAAATTTTCTCCCCGAAAGGTTCATATATTATAATGTGGTGGTATTTCAGTATTACTTGGCATTACTTAACAACATTTTGGAGCCACAAAATAAGAATAGTCTTCATAGGCTGCATGCACATCCACAAAATTTAATGCAACCCATCTGTTCAGACACTGAGCAACCAAATAACACCTCAGTGGGGTTTGTTACACAGGTATTGAGTCAAGTTCAGCTGTGAAAGCAGCCAAGTCACTTAGCTTTATCTGTACATGCCCATCATGTTGTTAAAGTAGTATTTTCTGTAACTGCATCCAAAAAAATGTCTCTTATTATTAACTGACAATATTGTCCTTATGCAGTCATTAGAAAAATATTCAAGGAAAAAAGCAATGATGTGCTTAGCAACTCAAGGTGAAACTAAAACTTCAACAATAATTTAGTTCTGAAAACATGTCTTTTTATCTGACAAATGGAACAATTTATACATGGGGGATCCAGTAAATTACACAAACTAGTAGCAGACAAAAATCCAAACAAAGTACAAGACAAAGAGGAAAGCTGTGCAAGCCACTCATACGCATCATAAATGTTTGCATGATGCAGCAGCAAGTCAGTTAGCACTAAGAGGAATAAAATGTGACTAAGCCACTATTAAACGCCGATGCTAATTCCATGCCTGAACTGAGTTCCTGCAAATAGCTCACTATCCTTCCATTACTCCATTCTACAGGAGCTCAGAGCCATTTCTGATAGCTCAGTGATGAGTTTTGCATTCTTTGATTACAGATTCTTTACAGCACTTTCCCAGGGAACAGAAAATCAGCACCATCATTATGTCAATCTGAAACTCCTTGTTGCAGTTACTCTCACTAAGCTATGAGAAAGAACACACACCTCCCTCAAAGGATATAGTATCCATAAAAAACACCATTACTAGAAGATTTAATTTTTTTAATTGGCAGGTAAAGTATCAAGGTCAGCTCCCTTGTCCTTGAGGGTTTTCAAACTGAGCTGCAATGCAAAAGGAAAGTTTGCTTCTCTTACATTCAGTGACTAACAGCAGACTGCAATGCAGGTACTAACTTAATCCACTAACATAGCACCAAGGCACTCATGAGCAACTGATTACTGTAATACTAGTGTCACC